>PVKP010018414.1:0-44314 GCA_004027715.1 Plecturocebus donacophilus | reverse complement strand
TCTCTCCCTCTTTCTCTTTCTTCCTTTTTTCTCTTTTATTCTACTTCTGTCTTAAAAAAAAAAAAACTGTATTTTAACAATAGCCTAGGTTTTTCTTAAAATAATATTGTTAACAATATTAATTCTTATAACATTATTATAATAATTATGTAATCATACCAGTACAGGTCTTTCTGAACTTGAAATTGTTTGACTTACAGTTTTTCAACTTTACATGGTATGAAAGTGATATACATTCTGTTGAAGCTGTACTTCCAATACCCATACAACCATTGTGTTTTATACTTTCAGTACAGTATTTAATACATTGCATGAGATATTTGACACTTTATTTTAAAATAGGCTTTTTGTTAGATCATTTTTGACCAACTATAGTTTAATGTAAGTATTCTGAGTATGTTTAGGTGAGGCTAAGCTATGATGTTCTGCATGTTAGGTGTTTTAAACACACTTTCTACTTAACAATATTGTCAACTTACAGTGGGCTTATTGGGACATAGCCTTACTGTTAGATGAGGAGCATCTGTATATTATTAATTAAATATGAATCATCAATATATTAGTGGCAATTATAGTAAAATGACATGTTAATAAAAGTTCCTTTATAAACACCACTGCTCATTAACATTTATCTTCCCTATTAGTTATCTTCATAACAATTGTAATGAAAAATGTAGTATTTTTATCTTCTTTTACAGATGAAGAAACTAATGAATCAAGAATTTAAGTAACTTGACTAAGATTATGTAATTTAGTTCAGTGGCACAAATGTCTAATTACAGAGCCCATGCTCTTGAATACTGCACTATGCAGCTGGCCTCTGGATGATTTTTGGTGAGCTGCAACAATCTATCACTAGGTCCCCAGTTTTGCTGCCTCAGTTTTCTCACCTTATCTTACATCGCTACTTACTCATTAACGTGGATGATTCTACCACAATTACTGCCCTAATTTTCAATTTATCTTCTCATGTGAAGGGCTGTGAAATGAATGAGTCCACCTGTTTTTATTTCTTTATTCATTAGTTTTAATAGACATAGTTGTATCTCTTCTCAGCATTTTGGAATTAAAAAAGATAACCATAAGCAATGAAGCTAGTTTTTAAAAAATTATCTGGATTTACTAGTTATGCACAAATATATGTCCAGTAGAAAATGCACAGGTGTTCTTTCAACTAATTATATACAAATAATCTCAGCTAATTTTCCTCAGTTTTTAAATACCATTTTACATGTCTAGAACATTGCCTTCAGGTGCTAATCACAATTTAATTACATAGTATTTTCTCAAAATTCTAGAATACCATTCTCCAGTAAAACTGTACTGATTAAAACGATCTGTCTGCACTACCTAATAAAGCAGTCGCTAGCCACATATGGTTATAAAGTATGTGAAATATTGCTAGTAAAAGTGAAAAAATGATTTTGAATGCTATTTCAGTTCAACTGATTTAGATAGTCTCTTCTTTTTGGACTGCACAGTTCGGTAAAACACCTTAAAGAGCATTCATTTGTTGCTGCTTCTTTATTTGACATATTTTGAGAATATTTTAAATCTGTGTTCTTTTTAAACTTGGAAGTGGTTAAGATATTTGAATAATTTAAAAGATTTTGGTCTTCTTAAGTTCTCCTTTATTGCCATTTTAATATAACCCACTATACGAAAAATATAGTTGCATTTATGTATTTTTAATCTAATAACTTACTCCTTTTGTTCTTGTGTTACATTTTTCATGACTGCAATTTTTTCACCTTGGAACTTACCTCTCTGTAGCTGTGATGGATGTTGTCAGAGTGCTTCGGTGTTTGAACAGTTCCTCGTGAATGACATTTCCCTGTAAGAATGCAATCTAGTGTGTCTTCTATAAATCTTTAATCAAATATATAACTTGTTGTGGGGTTTTAATAAACTTGTAAACACAGGAAATTTAAAGCCATCATTTCACACTGTTTTAATCCATAAAACATAGAAAAGTGGTTGTTATTTTATCCATCTGCAGCAAGATGGAGTAATTTTAACAAGCCTTGAAATAAATACATTGAATATGATACACATTTGTCAGTTGAGTCTGACATCCAACTTCATGAATATAAAAGGTCCTATTTATCATGCGGTGATAGTCACACACATTATATTTATCACGTCTATACAGAAATGAGTTATTTTCTGAAGCTGTCTTATGTTACTATATAGGAAATACCTAAAACAAAGTAATTATAATCATGTTAAGCATACAAGCAGAATGTAACGACTTCAGATTTACCTTTAATTTTATATTAATCTGTATGTTGGCTGGGATATGATTTTAATTTGTTGATATTTTTATTGTGTTCTTATAATTGTTTTCATCTGGAAGAAGGAAAGATTAATTCTATCATGCTTGTAAATATCTATATTAAAATGTATTTAGAAATGTATGACTTAAATTTATCAAGGTGAACAAAAAACAAAATTAAAGCAGTTGACTTTTCTAACACATATAAAAGGAGATTTTTATTTTAAGAGACAGTGTTACTTCTACATTCTCCATAAAAGAGAATATTCAAGGAAGAGTGAAAGAGATCATTAAAAGAAATTTAGAGACATAATTACATTTATAAATATATATGTAATATATATTTAGGCTTATGTTTAGAGGGAGTTTAATAATGGTCAAAGTTTATTATTTCTTTTGAAAGCACATCCTCCTAAATAGGGCTCAATACTTAAATTGAAGCAACATTGGTAACACATAATTATGAATATCTCTATCTTAAAAACACTTTCAGTGTACACATGACAGTTATGTATATGACTGTATTTCGATACCTTAGCTTTTGAATCTGAAGTTATGTTTAAGGTAAGGAGACTCACTTTCCACCAAGTCCTCCTACTCTAAACCATGCCAAATTAAATTATTCTATTTAGGAGTTGGAAGAGTAAGACAGTAACTCCCTAATTACCATCTATTTACTTACCTAATTGTGAAAGATGGTGCATTCATGATTTATTTAGCAATACATAGGAAGCCTGATTTGATAAGTGGAAAAGATAGAAGTAAAGAACTCAAGCTAATAAAATGTGTACATGTTTCATTGTTGATCAGCCATGGAAACTGATACAAAAAGTTAAATAAATCATGTTTCTAAAACTAAACTGAGGATGGGAAGTTTCTTTCTGAATAAAGAACTATTAAATCAGTAGTTTCAGGAATCCCAAATAACTTAAGAGAAGAAGGGATCTGTCTAGCTCCTTGAAGAATGGAAAACTTTGAGATGCATAAACAGTTTTTCATAGAAATATATTCTTCTTAGGAAGGAGGGAAAATATAACAGAAATGTGTAAATAGTGATTGATTTTTAAAAATATGCAGATACCTTTGATTGTTATTGTTAAGGGTAGAGTAATAATAAATACTCTAAAAATATAAAGTTTATGCATCAGAGAGGAAGAGGAATGAAAATGAAAGACAAGTGCATATGCATTTACAGTTGACCCTTGAACAACATGAGTTTGAACACTGCTCAGGTCCATATAGGTATGCATATTTTTAAAACCAAACATACATTGAAAATACAATACTTCCTTATTCAAAAAATGGTGATGGAATAAATGTATAGCCATATGCAGAAGAATGAAATTGGACTCATCTCTCTCATCATAAACCAGAATTATAATGGATTAAAGACTTTATTTTTTTAAAGATATGTTTCGTGCCTTAACATATGGTCTGTCCTTGAGAATGATCCATGTGCTGAGGAAAATAATGTGCATTCTGTAGCTGTTGGATGAAATGTTCTGAAAATATCTATTAGATCCATTTGTTCTATGGTGCAGATTAAGTCTGATGTTTCTTCAGTGATTTTCTGTCTGGATGATTTTTCCAATGTTGAAAATGGGTTGTTGAAGTCTCCCACTATCATTTTGTTGGAGTCTATCTCTCTCATTGGCTCTAATAATAATTGCTTTATATATCTGGATGCTCTAGTATTGGGCACATATATATTTACAATTGTTATAGGCTGTTGCTGAATGGATCCTTTTATCTTTATATAATGACCTTTGTTGTTTTTTATAGTTTTTTTTCTTGAAATCTATTTTATTTGATATAAGTATAGCTACTCTAGCTCCTTATTGGTTTCCACTGGCATGGGATCTCTTTTTTTCATTTTCAGTCTATCTAGACCTTGCTAGGTGAAGTATATTTATTCTAGGCAACATATATTTGGGTCTTTATTTTTTAAAGTCTATTCAGTCATTTTATTTCTTTTTATTGGAGAGTTTAGTCCATTTGCAAATAATGTTATTATTGATAAGTAAGGACTTACTCTTGCCATTTTGATGTTTTCTGGTTGTTTTGTGGTCTTCTATTCCTACCTTCCATCCTTCCTGTGTTTCATTAGTGAAGGTGATTTTCCCTGGTGGTATGTTTTAATTTCTTGTTTTAGTTTTTGTGTATATGTTGTAATGATTTTGTATTTGAGGTTACCATGAAGCTTGCCAATAATACCTGTAATCCATTATTTTAAACTGATGATAATCTAACACTCATTGCTTAAACAAACTAACAAGCAAATAAACCAATTAAAACTCTATACTTTAACTTTGTCCCCCTACATTTTTAACTGTTTTGTTTTTTTCTGCTTATGTATTATTGTACTGTGTTGTGAAAAGTTGTTGTAGTTATTTTTTTATTAGTTCATCTTTTAGTCTTTCTACTTAAGAAATGAGTAATTTACACATCAAAATTACAGTGTTATAATATTCTGTGTCTTTCTGTGTACTGTTACCAGTAAGTTTTGTACTCTGATGATTTCTCATTACTGCTCATTAGTGTACTTTTCTTTCAGATTGAAGAACTCCTTTTAGGATTTTTTTTTGTAGGATACATCTGGTGTTGGTGAATTTTCTTAGCTTTTGTTTGCCTGGGAAAATCTTGATTTCTTCTTCATGTTTGAAAGATATTTTCATTGGATATACTCTTCTAGGACTTTTTTTTTCCTTCAGCACTTTAAATATGTCCTGCAACTGTCTCCTGGCCTGTAAGGTTTCCACTGAAAAGTCTGCTCCTAAACTTACTGGAGCTCCATTGTATGTTATTTGTTTCTTTTCTCTTGTTGTTTTTAGGATCTTTTCTGTATCGTTGACCTTTAAGTGTTTGATTATTAAATGTCTTGAGGTAGTCTTCTTTGAGTTAAATCTGCTTGGTGTTCTATAACCTTCTTATACTTGAATACTTATTTTTTCTGTAGGTTTGGGATGTTCTCTGTTATTATCTCTTTGAATAAACTTTCTACATCTATGTCTCTCTCTCTCTCTACCTTCACTCTAAGGCCAATAACTCTTAAATTTGCCCTTTGAGAGTATTTTCTAGATCTCGTAAACATGCTTCCTTCTTTTTTATGTTTTTCTTTTTTTATTGGTCTTCTATGACTATGTATTTTCAAATAGCCTGTTGTATCAGTCAGAATTCTCTAGAGGAACAGAACTAATGTGATATATACATATAGGAAAAGGAGTTTATTAAGGATAATTGACTCACACCATCACAAAGTAAATCCCATGATAGGGTGTCTGCAAGTTTGGGAAAAGGGAAGCCAGTAATGGATCAGTCCAAGTCCCAAAACTTCAAAAGTATGGAAGTCAGCAGTGCAGCCTTCGGTCTGTGGGTAAAGGCCTGAGAGCTTCTGGGAAAGTCCAAAAGCTGAAGAACTTGGAGTCTGATATTTAAGGGCAGGAAGCAGGTAGCACGGGAGAAAGAAGAAAACTAGAAGACTTAGTGCTCATTACACCTTCTTCTGCCTGCCTTTTTCTAGCCATGCTGGCAGCCAAGAAGATTGTGCCCACCCAGATTAAGAGTGAGTCTGCCTCTTCTAGTCCACTAACTTAAATGTTAATCTCCTTTGACACTCCTCTACAGACACACTTACAAACATTACTTTGCATCTTTCAATCCAGTCAAGTTGAAACTTAATATTAATTATCACACCTGTCTTTAAGCTCATGATTTAATTCTACTGGTAAGGGTCTCTGATGCATTCTTTAGTATGTCAGTTACATTTATCAACTCCAGAACTTCTGCTTGATTCTTTTTAATTATTTCAAACCTGTTGAGAAATTCACCTGATAGCATCCCGAATTTCTCCTTTGTGTTATCTTGAATTTCATTGCGTTTCCTCAAATAGCTACTTTTCATTCTCTGTCTGAAAGGTCACATATCTATGTCACTCTGAAATCGGTCACTTTTGCCTTATTTATTTGGTGAAGTCACATTTTCCTGGATAGCCTTGATGCCTGTAGATGTTCATTCATGTCTAAGAATTAGAGTTAGGTATTTATAGTAGTCTTTGCAATCTGGGCTTGTTTGTAACCATCCTTTAGGGAAGGCTTTCCAGATATTTGAAGAGACTTGGGTGCTGTGATCTGTGTTGGATCACTACAATTGTATCTGCATTAAGGGGCACCCCAAGCCCAGTAATGCTGAGGCTCTTGCAGACTCAACAGTATGGCCTTGGTGGTCTTGGATAAGATCCAGAAAAATTCTTCCAATTAACAGACAGACTCTTGTTCTCTGATGTGGTTTGGCTGTGTCCCCCCCCAAATCTCACCTTGAATTGTAATAATCCCCATGTGTCAAGGGCAGGCCTAGCTGGAGATAACTGAATCATGGGGGCAGTTTCCCCAATATTGCTGTCATGGCAGTGAACACCTTTCATGAGGTATGGTGGTTTTATAAATGGGAGTTCCCCTGCACAAGCTGTTTTGCCTGCTGCCGTGTAAGATGTGCCTTTGCTTCTCCTTGGTCTTCTACCATGATTGCGAGGCTTCCCCAGCCATCTGTAACTGTAAGTCCATTAAATCTCTTTTTTTATAAATGACCCAGTTTTGGGTATATCTTTATTAGAAGCATGAGGATGAACCAATACAGAAAATTTGTATTGGATAGTGGGATGCTGCTTTAAAGATACCTGAAAATGTGGAAGCAACTTTGGAACTGGGTAACAGGGAGAAGTTGAAACAGTTTGGAGGGATCAGAAAAACATAGAAAAATGTTAGAAAGTTTGGAACTTTCTAGATAGTTGGAGGACTCAGAAGACAGGAAGATGTAGGAAACTTTGGGACTTCCCAGAGACCTGTTGAATTTTGACCAAAATGCTGATAGTGGTATGGACAATAAAGTTCAGGCTGAGGTGGTCTCAGATAGAGATGAGGAACTTGTTGGAAACTGGAATAAATGTCACTCTTGCTATACAAAGAGACTGGCAGCATCTTGCTTCTGCCCTAGAGCTCTGTTGTACTTTGAACTTGAGAGAGATAATTTAAGGTATATGATGGAAGAAATTTCTAAGCATCTAAGTGTTCAAGAGGAAGCAGAGCATAAAATTTTGAAAATTTGCAGCCTGAAGATGCGGTAGAAAAGAAAAACCCATTTTCTGAGGAGAAATTCAAACTGCAAAAATTTGCATAAGTAATAAGGAGCCAAATGCTAATCACCAAGACAATGAGAAAAATGTTCCAGCACATGTCAGAGACGTTGCTGGAAACCTCTCCCATCGCAGGCCACAGGTCTAGGAGTGAAAAATGGTCTAGGAGTGAAAATGGTTTCCTGGGCTGGGTCCAGGGCCCCCTGCTGTGTGTAGCCTTGAGACTTGATATCCTGCATCCCATCCTCTTCAGCCCTGGTTAAAAGAGGTCAAGGTACAGCTTTGGCCATGGCTTCACGGGTGCAAGCCTCAAACTTTGACAGCTTCCATGTGGTATTGAGCCTGTGGGTGCACAGAAGCCAAGAATTGAGGTTTGGAAACCTCTATCTAGATTTCAGAGGATGTATGGAAACACCTAGATGTCCAGACAGAGGTGTACTGCAGGGGCAGAGTCCTCACAGAGAACCTCTGCTAGGGCAGTATGGAAGGGAAATGTGAGGTGGGGGCCCCTACACAGAGTCCCCACTGGGGCACTTCCTAGTGGAGCTGTGAGAAGAGAGCTAACATCCTCCAGACCCCAGAATGGTAGGTCCACCTACAGCTTGCACTGTGCATCTGGAAAAGACACAGGCACTCAAAGCCAGCCCATGAAAGTAGTCGGGAGTGGGGCTGTACCCTGCAAAGTCACAGGGGCAAAGCTGCTCAACCACATGGGAACTTACCTCTTGTATCAGCATGGCCTGGATGTGAGACATTGAGTCAAAGGACATCATTGTAAAGCATAAGATTTTACTGCCCTGTTGGATTTTAGACATGCATGGAGCCTTTAGCCCCTTCGTTTGGGCCAGTTTCTCCCATTGGAGTTGGTGTATTTACCCAATGTCTATGCTCCCTGTGTATATAGGAAGTAACTAATTGATTTTGATCTGACAGGTTTATAGGTGGAAAGGACTTGCCTTGTCTCAGATGAGACTTTGGACTGTGGACTTTTGAATGAATGCTTAAATGATTTAAGACTTTGGGTGACTCTTTTGTATCATGGGAGTGATTTCCCCCATACTGTTCTCAAGGCAGTGAATAAGTCTCATGAGATATGATGGTTTTATAAATAGGAGTTCCCTGCACAAGCTCTCTTGCCTGCTGCCATGTAAGATGTGCCTTTGCTTCTCTTTTTCCTTCTACCATGATTGTGAGGCCTCCCCAGCCATGTGGAACTGTGTCCATTAAACATTTTTCCTTTATTAATTACCCAGTCCCATATCTGTCTTTATTAGCAGCATGAGAAGAGGCTAATACGTTCTCTTCCCTTACTTTCCCCCAACAAATGAAGTCTCTCTGTGCTGGGCTGCCTAGAGGTGAGAGAGGGGTGACCCAAGTACTTCTATGGCCATCACCACTGGCACTGTGCTAGGTCATAGTTGAAGCCACCATAGCTCTAAGCTTTATCTAAGACTCTTGGTAACCACTGTCTGGCTACTGGCTATCTTTGCTGAAGACCCTGTGGTTATACAATCAGCAGCAGGTGAATCCATCCATCCTTTAGCAAAGTAGTAGTTCTAGGCAGGTTCAGAGATGCTGTCCAGGAGCCAGGGTTTAAAGTTGGAAACCTTAGAAATCTACCTGGTGCTCTATTCTACTACAACTGAATTGGTACCCAAGACACAAGATAAAGTTCTGCCCACAATTCTCTCCTTTTTTATAAGCAATGGAGTCACTCCCCATGCCCACCACTGTCTTAAGCCTACGGTAAATACTGCCAACCTACTGCTAATGTTCACTCAAGGCCCAAGGCCTCTTCAGTCAGCTTATGGTCAAGGAGGCCAGGCCTAGGACTCTCCTTTCAGAAGAGTAGGCTGCCTGCTGGCCCAGGGCAGGTTCAGAAATGCCATCCAATAGCCAAGGCCTAGAATTGGGGACCCCAAAAGACTGCTTGATGCCTTACCCCACTGTGGCTGAGCTGGTACCTAAGCTACAAGACAAAATCCCCAACTCTTTCTTCTTCCTTACCGTACCCACCACAGATTGGAATATTCTGGGTTATACCTGAACCCAGCACATCCCTGAGTCCCATCCAAGGCCCAAGGTAAGTACTTCCTGGCTACCTCTGCTGGTTATTTAGGATCAAGGGCTCTTTAGTCAGTAGGTGATGAATTCTTCCAGGACTGAGTCTGTCCTCTCAAGGCAGCAGGTTCCCTTCTTGCCTTGGGTGTGTCTAGAAATGTCATCTAAGACCTGGTGCCTGAAAATAGGGCCTCAGGATTGTGTCCAGTGTTGTATTCTACTGTGGGTGCGTTGGTAACCAAGTCATAAGACAAAATTCTCTTTACTCTTCCCTCTCCTCTCTTCAAGTTGAAGGAAGGCATTTCTTTCAAAGCTGTTGACTCTGCTGCCTGGGGCTGGGGATGGGTGGTGCAAATACTACCTTGGCTACCCTGGCTAGTGTCTCACTCAGTTGTTTTCCCCCAAGTCCACTGACTCTGAGCCCAACAGCACCAAGACTTGCCCAGAAATTTTAGTGCTAGTAGCACAGACTACCTTTCAAGTTCACTGAGAACTCTAGGGAGAACCCTTTAGCCTAGGATGGCAAGGCTTACTGAAACTCAGGTTCTGACCACTGGAATGGGCATTTCCCTTCTGGGTAGGTCTAAATGCTCCCACTGTGGAGGCCAGCTGAGTTCTTCCCAACATTGCTTTCTGCTGTGACAAGGCAGCAGTGAGTTCCAATGCAGAGTCCCATAATCACTGTCCTCTTCCTCCCACAAGCACGCATATTTTCTTTCCCTGCCACACAGCTGCTGCTGCTGCCAAGGGTTTTGGGAGGCATGGCATGGGTAATTCAAGACTGTCTTACCCACTTCTGTGCCTCTTTCAGTGAAATGAAGTTAAAACCTTATTAATAAGTGGGTAAAGATGAATATTTTTCAAAAAAAGACAGGTGGCCAAGAAACTTATGAAAAAATGTTCAATATCTCTAATTATCAGCAAAATTCAAATTTAAACCACAATGTGATATAACCTTATACCAGTCAGAATAGCTATTATTAAAAAGTCAAAATAACGACAAATGTTGGCAAGGCATCAGGGAAAAAGGAACAGTTATACATGGTTGGTGTGAATGTAAATTTGTATAACCTCTATGGAAGTCAGTATGGAGATTTATAAAATAAAAATTGAACTACCATTTAATTAAGCAATCCCAGTACTGGGTGTCTACCCAAAGGACAATAAATCATTATATCAAACAGATACCTGCACTTGTGTATTTATCATGTTATAATTTACAATAGCAAAGTCATGGAATCAACCTAAGTATCCATCAACAGATGATTGAATAAAGGTGGAGTGTGTGTGTGTGTGTGTGTGAGAGAGAGAGAGAAAGAGAGAGTTCAGAAAAGGTGTCATGATAGAGCTTATTCTTAAATTAAGCAAGTTTCTATTGAATTAAGTAGAGGACATTCCAGGAAAAGGGAAGTATATTAATAAGATACAAAGCAGGTTTGCATCATAAGAATTTCTACATGTTTTTGTGAGCCCAAAGCACATGGTTTAAAGTGATGTCTGTTGAAGGGAGCTCTCCAGAGAATGATTTTTAGAAACAAGGTCACACAAGAACCATGTATTCATCTCAAAAAAACCTTGGACTTTATCTTACAGGCATTACAGAACTATGAGCAACATCTGTCTTATAGGAAGTTAGAAATTTCTTGAAATTGGTACTCAGGATTGAGGTTCTAAGTAAACATTGACTACATGACACTTGAAGCCAAAGAGATGAGCAAGGTCACTCAGGCAAGATTCAGACCACTGGGGATAATGATGTTTAGAGTCCCCATGTCTTTACAAAGTAGTCAAGTAAGATGAGAGCAGAAAATTGTCCATCAAATTTAGCAGCTTTGAATTTACTTGGAATCTTTGCCAGAGCAGTTTAAACATATACAATAAAAAGGGCAAGTACAAGGGGGAAATAAATCAATGACTCAGTGTGATAGGGTTTTATGTACTGTGTGTTACCAAGTTTCAAAAGATGAGTTGTTTTATAAGGAATATGTCTCATTTGTTTATATTTTAATTGATAAACGCAAATTTCCCAACAAAACAGTACATAACAACAAAAGGAGCAATATTCATAAATGTCCATAGGCCCCAGGCGGCCTGATGTCAAATAGCACTGTAAGATTTCCATGTCTAAATGCAATAATAGAAAATGCATCTCATCAAGTGGAACTATCAATGAAAAGTTCAGATGTTCTCATATTTATGGCCTAATGCTCTCTGAAAAATTAAACACAAGTTTGAACAAATGTAGTTTGTTGAGTGGTGTAAATTATTTTAAAAAATGTGAATCTCAATATAGCTAAGATACTAAGAGGCTGGCTGTACCATTACAAAAGAGTATGCAGGATTTCAGGGTACAGGATACATTTTGTGGTGTGTTTTATAAAACCTTATTAAAAAGAAAATAAGAGTTTATTCTCAAGTACTCTGATGATGTTTATGAAACTGACCTTGTTTAAAACTGGCATCTACACACCCAAGTGGACACTAGTTAAAAGGGGGCTGTAGCTCTATGGCTGTCCACTTTCAGGTGGTGTTTCCATATAGTTCAGAACCATGATATGCAGATACCACTTGTAAACCAGGCCCAGTCTTCTGTTCCTCTGTCAGCTGATCACGGGGAACTCCCTATGAGGCCATCAGTGCAGGCTGAGGGAGACAAGGCAGGTAGCAGGAGTGAGGACCATGGGCATTTGAACCATTTCATAATGAAACCCACTTGTTTACACAAGACCAGCTCAAGCCCAATCACATACTTACCACTTACATTTGGTGATGGAATGGAATGCTGCTGTGTAAGCCCAACTTTATGGTTAGATGGGTCAGAAGCAGTTTATGATAGGCAGTTCAGGTCACATGGTGACTTGATGATCCGTAGTCAAACATTCAGTTTCTACCAAAGCCCGGTAACAAGCCAAAAGCTCTCTGTCAAAAGGTTATCTGCAGAAGATGGCAAGGCTTTGCTCCAAAATCCTAGAGACTTCCTCTGTGATTCACCTATGGAGGCCTGCCAGGGGCTCCAGATAGCATCCCTATCTGCCACTGACACCTCAAGCACCATTGGATCTGCTGGGTCATATGTTCCAAGTGGCAGAGCAGCTTGCACAGCAGGCTGGACCCATTGCAGAGCCTTCTCCTGTTCTGAACCCACTCAAAACTGGCAGCCTTTCGGGTCACTAGATAAATGGACTAGGATAACACAACCAAATGAAGAGTGCATTTCCTCTAAAATCCAAATAGGCCCACTAGGCATTGTGCCTCTTTCTTGGATGTAGGAGGCGCAAAATGCAACAACTTATCCTTCACCTTAAAAGGAATATCTTGATAGGCCCCACACCACTGGACTCCTAGAAATTTTACTGAGGTAGAAGTTCCCTGAATTTTAGTCAGATTTATTTCCCATCCTCTGGCACACATATGTCTCACCAATAAGTCCAGTGTGTTTGCTACTTCTTACTCACTGGATCCAATCAGTATAATGTAATCAATGTAATGGACCCTTGTGGTATCCTGTAGAAGGGAAAAGCGATCAAGATCTCTGCAAACAAGATTCTGACACAAAGCCAGAGATATGATATACCCCTGAGGTAGTACAGTGAAGGTATATTGCTGACCTTGCCAGCTGAAGGCAAATTGCTTCTGGTGGGCCTTATGGACAGGAATGGAGTAAAAGCATTTGCCAAATCAATGGCTGCATACCAGGTACCAGGAGATGTGTTAATTTGCTCAAGTAATGAAACTACATCTGGTACAGCAGCAGCATTTGGAGTCACCACTTGGTTAAGCTTATGATAATGTACTGTCGTTATCCAAGATCCATCTATCTTATACACAGGCCAAATAGGACAGATGAACAGGGAGGGATGTGGTGGGAATCACCACCTCCGAGTCTTTCATGTCCTTGATGGTGGCACCAATATTTGCAGTCCCTCCAGGGATGCAATATTGTTTTTGGTTTACTATTTTTCTAAGTAGAGGTAGCTCTAAAGCTTTCATTTGGCTGTTCACACCATAGTGGGCTTCAACCTACCGTTCAGGGAACCAGTGTGGGGATTCTGCCAGCTGCTAAGTATGTCTGTGCCATGTATGCATTCTGGCACTGGGGAAATGACCACAGGATGAGTCCAGAGACCCACTGGATCCACTAAGTCAGACCTGAGCTAAAACTCCATTAATTACCTGACCTCCATAAGTCCCTGCTTTAACTGGAGGACCACAGTGACATTTTGGGTCCCCTGGAATGAACATCAACTCAGATCCAGTGCACAGTAGTCCCTGAAGAGTCTGAACATTTCTCTTTTCCCATGTACAGTTACTCTGGTAAAAGATTGGAGATCTGATTGGAGAAGGATGGGAGGAAGATTAGTAGCATGAATTGTTAGTAATATAGTAGGGTCCTTTTTCAAAGGGACCTGGCTTCCTCTTCATTCAAGAGGTTCTGGTTCTGTAAACTGGTCAAAGTCTTAAATTGATTGAGGGGCCATGATTCTCTATTTTTATGATTTAAATTACTTATTTGTCCTTTTGACCTGGAAGTGTTCTGTGTATATAAGTTAAGTAAGAATGCAGTAGGCTTCCTGTCAATTTCACTTCTAAGAATACTGTGATTAGACAATGCCAGAGCTCTACACGAGTCAGACTATTCTGATTGCTGCTTTGCCTCTGCTGTCCATTACAGTAGCTATACCCACCTTGCCTTTGACAATTGAGTGCTGTCACTTGGCCCCTGCCACTTTGGGATCCAATTATTCCCATTGCGTTTAAATATTCTAATTGAGTGACTGTGGTTCCACTGTAAGATCTGGCATACAGAGACGAGCGATCACAGAGCGATCACAGATGCTCCCCTCACAAATCTGTTTCGCAAAGTATTGGTTAAAGGCATGTGTTCTGGACCCTTTCAACTGGGATGAGTAGATCTAAAGTGACTAATGCACTCTAGCATCCCAATCTTCCTAAGCCTTTGGATCCCTTCTTCTACATTAAACTAAGGAAGATCAGGCATTTTCAGCTCATTCACAGTGGGCTGACTTTTGATTTATATTTCAGCTAACCAAGCAAATAAACTATTAGAACCTTTTTTAACTCCCTGAGCTGCAACATTAAATGCAGAATCGCTGCTTAGTGGCCCCTAATCAATAAATTCAACCTCATCCGACTTTGCGTTTCTTCCACCATTATTCCACACCCTTAATATCCATTCCCATGTCTATTCTCCAGATTTCTGCTTATATAAATTAGAAAAAGCAACCATTTCTTTTGGACAGTAGTTCACTGCCTTGTAGTCACACTCTGAACCTCACCTCTAGGGGCCTGCTAGGAATTTAGTTACAGGTCTACAAGCCAACAGGGGTGTTAGTGGTAGGTCTAAGGAGAATTGGCATTGTCTTGCCTGGCAACTGCCTTAAGAGAGACCATCACTGTTGCCTCAGGCAGTGCATGGTTAATCTCCTCAGTCAAAGGTGGAAAGGCTGATGGCAGTGTGGGTGGAAGAGGGTATGTTTTCACCACTGAGGGTGGAGAGGCTGTTTCCTCTGGCAAGAAAGGCTTATCAGAGTTTACAAGCATAGCGTCCCAGCTTCATCAGGGTCCTCCCACATGTCCTCATTCCAAGTTACAGGGTCCCATTCTTTTCCAGTCAGTGCCCTCACTTTAAAAGTAGACAGCTGGTGAGGCTGAGCATACACCTTTGGTTGCAGGTCAGCCACCTCCATGATAAGAGCTTGTGTCTTATTTCCCACATTTTCAGCCCTTTGTCTACAGTAGATAAGACTCTCACTTAGGGCAGTCTTTGGAACTGGATAACAGGCAGAGGCTCAGTAAGTGCTTCTGGAGCCCTGAGTTAGAATCCCTGAGGTCATCATTTTCTTTCTGCATTTTCTCCGGTGAACTTAGGAACAACCAACCAACTTTATTATATTCCTTTGTTATCCTCATATGGTTGAAGGTATTATGTATAGAGTCACTAAACTTCTTGCCTCTCAAGAGTAGTGAATCAGGAATATCAAATGCATTTATTTTGCGTAACCCTCTAAACAGTTTACACCAAGGACTATTAGTGTTCTCCATATATTACAGTCCTTAGCATTTTGGGTCAAATCATATTTAGCAGCCAACTCCAGTAACCCCAAAACCTTCTTTAAATTCTGTATCTCTAGAATCACGTTGAGTATTATAAAAATTAATTGTGCTTCATATTCAAACCAGTTCTCTTTTGAGGTAAAACAGTTTTGAAAGAAATCAGACAACTATGAAAATATTAATTTTGAAATGAGAATTTATATTTCTTTGTGGATATTTTTAAAGAAAATTCAGAGTCATCTTAATACTCCAACTTAGTCACTCCTAAATTGAATGATTGTAGATAGATTGAAAATTGATAGTTTCAAAAATCAGATAAGAATTTCTTGTGTTAAATATTTATGCCAACAAAAAAATCATAGATTTAAAATTTACTTACTATTAAATATCTTGTTTTCTCAACAGAATTCTTTTTTTCAATTTTTAACATAAATTTCTAAAAAGCTAAATTATTGCATATGGTAATCAACATCCATTTATTACATGGCTTTGTTTATTAAATTAGGATAATAAAATTGGAGTGGCTGAGAGTTGAGACTCTGGAGCCGACATTTATTAATTTACTGCCTTTAATTCCTTGTCTGTAAAATGGACATAATAGAACTGTTACTATGTTAATATATTGAGTATATGTAAAGTACTTGGAACAAAACTTAGTGAAAGGCAATGCATATTAAATGTAAGCTACTCTTGTCATTGTTTATAATACCAAGATTTCTGCCTTCCATCACTTAGATCACAATATAATTAGATGATGAATATTATTTGTACAGAGGAATCTTTTAAAATAATTTTACCTATTTTATTCTATTTAATACTATTTATAATTGATATCATTGCTATTCCATTTCTCAAATAAGAAAAATATAGGCTCAGAAAAGTTTAGTGACCTGATCAGTGTCACAAAGTTATTACATTTTAGAAGCAATTCCTTAAAACGTGCTGTTTCTTCTTTTACTCAGCTAACAACTCACAGCCCTATTAACTCCTATTTATTTTCCCTTATGCAAATAAATGTTTTATGCAAGTGACACCAGATTTTGTTACTGAAGCATCTTATGGGCCTTGGTTAATTCCACAGGATAGGAACTGATATGGTTTGGCTGTGTCCCCACCCACATCTCATCTTGAGTTGTAGTTCCTATAATCCCCTTGTCATAAGAGGGACCCTGTAGGAGGTAAGTGAATTAGGGGCACAGTGATTCTCAGAATGTTCTCGTGATAGTGAGTTCTCATGAGATCTGATACCTTTATAAGGGACTTTTCCCCCGTTGCTCAGCACTTACCTCTCCTGCCACCTTGTGAAGAAGAATGTGTTTGCTTCTCCTTCTTCCCTGATTGTAAGTTTCCTGAGGTCTTCCAGCTATGTGGAACTGTGAATCAATTAAACCTCCTTCCTTTATAAATTAACCAGTCTTGGGTATTTCCTTATACCAGTGTGAGAAGGGAATAATACAGTAATGTTGCCATCTTGTCAGCTCCTGAGATTCATTTCCAAGTGTGTCAATTGTTGTAATGTTAGAGTAGTTTGGGATTTGTAAAATCCCTGTTAGTAAATATATTTTGTCAAATCTCTGATCCTTCCTGCTGATTTCTCAGGTAATTTTCCTCATCTGATAAACAGCAAATATGCAAGGTATTTTACACATTTAAAAAAGGCTCTAGAGAGAGCCAGATATTCATAATATTACTCAGTTAAGAACATGGAGGCCATGTGATTGTATTAAAAATAGCATTTGGAAAATATGAAAGGGGAATAAGTTTTGTTATTTCCACATAAACATCACTTGTCATGTTTCTCTGAGGGAGTTTAGACCAAAACAAAGAATGTTTTTTTTGTTTGTTTTATTTTTCTGTATTTTGTATACTGAATGTAAATACCTGGCTCTAAAATGATTTCTTCAAATTAACATTTGGTAATGTTGGGTTTTCAGGGATTAATTAGGTATTTTAATTACATTAAGAATTATGTTCTCAACTGTCAGTAGCAATTCAAATATACTGTGACACTGTTTCTCCTCCTCTGCTAATTTTAGATCTTATTTGCTTGAATTTAGGTAGAAGTCATTGTATTTAATGAATCACATGTTCAGCCAAAGCCTGAATATGTTGATGTAATATATGCTTAAAGAATGTCAATTCTTAATGGGAGGTTTGTTCTAGCCTTCAATATCTAATATACTGCTTTTATAGTGACACAATCTCCTTGGCTTAAATTTCAAATGAGATATTTCAGGTAATCCATCCACTGGGCAGCTTCATTGGCTTTAACCAAATAACCTCATATCATTTTGGATGCCATGTATTATACATCAATGGTACTTTAAAAAAGTTATAGCTAGCTGTATAAATATGTAGGTGAGAGGATGGGTAGGTGAATGGATTGATGAAGAGAGAACCATCAAAATTTTGAAGTGTATTTCCTTTTTCAGTGAAATCTTTTCACCTACATGAGAATTCCAGGGACAATCACTAGCTAAAGATAATTTTGATGCACCAGCTGCTCTGTTATTCTAACAATATTTGTATTGCACCATGTTGCTAAAAGTATGGAATCCACTGAACACTTCGGTGGACAGTATTCCTGTTTGTTACCACAAAATAGTTTATTTCAGTGAGATAAAAATCAGAGGAAGGTTACCAAATAATTCACCATCTTTGTTAGATTTTGCCACCACCCTTTCATCATATAACTGTTTTCATTTATGAAAAGGATTCTCATACTATATAGTTTACATTATTACCTTTCTTTAAGTTCCAGTCATCTATTTTATTCTACTCTTGGGAACTCCATGATACTGAGTTCCCTTTACTATATGCTGGTGTATAAATCCCAATGGAGATGCCCTATTTATTGAGTGTTAGCCTGAATGTTTTATGCCCAAGGGGTTTCATCTAGTCCTGCTGCTCTACTGTGATATTTTAATATTCTTAGAGTAGAGATATAGATGGCTCAGGCCACAACCATGCTCAAACATACGGTAATCATTTACCCCATCAAAGCTGCTTTAATATGGTTCTTCCATTAACTGGAGAAATAAGATTTGAGGATTATAGAAATTTTCTTCTAGTCTTGTAAAAGAAATTTTGCAAGTATAAATGCCAACGTTAGTAGCACTGGCTTACTTTAACTATGGACTTTCACATTTGTGCTCCAGATACATTATGAGAGGTGAGATTTAAGATGAATAATAGGTGCTACCTAGGTAATATTTATTTTTTTTCCATTGAGGCACCTTGCCTTTACACTTAGAATTATGAACTGTGTTCTCAATTTTTCACATATTAGTTAAAGATAATTTCTAGTAAATGAATGGTTCTCAAAATATGATTGATGGACTGGCAGCATCAGCTTCACCAGGAAACTCAGAAATGCAAATTCCCAAGACCCAACTCAGACATCCTGAATCAGAAACCCTGTGATGGGGGCCCAGCAATCTGATTTTTGCTTGTTTGCTTGTCTTTTATAGAGCCAGGGTCTCGATCTGTCACCCAGGCTGGGGTTCACTGGTATGATCACAGCTCATCACAGCCTCAAATTCCTGGGTTCCAGTGATCCTTTCGCCTCAACCTCCCACCTAGCTAGGACTACAGACATTTGCCACCTTGCTCGGCTAATTTTCTGACTTTTTGTAGAGATGGGTCTTACTATATTTCTCAGGTTGATCTCTAACTCCTGGCCTCAAGTGATCCTCCACAGAGGTAGGATTACAAGTGTGAGCTGCTGCATCTAGCCTGCAGTCTGTTTTTTAAACAAACTGTCTAGTTAACTTTGATGATGCTGAAGCTTGAGAGCCACTTTAATAAATCATCTGACTTACCAAAGAACAACTGGGTTTAAAACTTGACGTGATTAAATTGCCTAAATATACTGTCCAATTTCACAGAATACTTGTTAGATCTCACCATCAAATAATTTTATGTAAGGTATTATACCACGACAGAGGCAACACATAGAATAGATATTCAAAAATACTTGTTGAGTGACTGAATGACGTCCGTGTAGACTTAGTTCATTTAGGCTTTATAGTGGTACAATAGTTTCAGTATTTTAAAAATGATCTAATATGCAGCATATCTGAATGTTGTTATTTGTGTTTAAGGGAAGTGTTAATACATTACAAATTTTTTAATGTTAATAAATTCAAATTTATGTGTAAATTCAAGATATGTGGATACTTTAGTTTCTAAAAGATGCATAAAATATCTACAAAGCATATAGTGTGAAAAATACAATTAAATTGCAGTAATTGATCTTGTTCTGAAATTGGTTGTTAAAAGTTGTAAGCAGTTCCTCTAGATCCTTAGCTAAACAAGAAAAATAAAATACTTACTTTATATATTTAGTTGAGTTATTATAAAGGTCTGTTATACTTAAAAGCAAGTTCTAAATTTTAACATATGAGTACTGGTTTACTGGGCCATTAAGATGCCAGTTTACTTTTTTTTTTTTTTAATTTAACAGCTTTATTGAGGTGAAATTGCACTTGTAAAACGTACACAATTTGGTAAGATTTTACATATTTTTACATCAGTGAAATTATTACTATAATCAAAATAATCACTAAAATCTTCAACCCCTAGTTTTTCTTGTTGAAAAGATTGCTTTATGCTCGCTCACTCCTTAGCCTCTTCTACCCGATGTAGTACCCAGGAAACTGTTTCGATTTTTCAGTACTATACATAAATTTGCATATCCTCAAAATTTTATATAAATAGAATCATGAAGTATGTGATTTTTTTTGGGTGTGGGGGGGGGACTCTGGAGGTGTCTGGCTTCTTTCACTCAGCACAATTGTTTGAATATTCATCCATCTTTTATATGTATAAATAGGTCATTTCTTTTTATTGCAAATTAATATTCCATTGTATGGCTATATTACAGGTTCTTTGTTCACTGATGTGATGAATATCTGGGTTGTTCCCAGGTTTGGCTTGTTTCTAGGTTTGGCTATTACAAATAAAACTGCTGCAAACATTAGTGTGGAAATCTTTGTATGGATACAGGTATTTTTTCCTCTTGGGTAATTATCATTTGAATGGCTGAATCATATGACAGATATATGTTGGCATCTTAAGAAATAGTGAGATTGTTTTCTAAAGTAGTTGTATCATTTTATATTTCCACCCACAAGGTATCGAAGTTCCTTCACATTAGCACCAGTATTTGATATATTCATTCTTTTTAATTTAAACCATTCCATTAGGTAGGTAGCAGTATCATTTTATGAGATATATGCTTTGAAAATATTTTCTTCCTTCTCAAGGCTTGTCTTTTTATCCACTTGAGAAGAGCAGAAATTTTAATTTTGATGAAGATCAATTTATCACTGTATTAGTGTTTCCTTTTATGACTTTGCTTTTGGTTTCATGTCTAAGAAACATTTTCCTAACCCAAGGTCATGAAAATTTCCTCCCACATCTTCTTTTAGAAGTTTTATAGTTTTAGGTTTTAAATTAAAGTATAGCATCTATTTTTAGTTAATTTTTATGTATAATGTGATTAGATTGAAATTATTTTTCTTTTTTCTTTCTTTGTCTTCCTCTTTTTCTTTCTCCCTTTTCTTTCTTCCTTAGCTTCCTTTTATGTCTTCTCCTTATCTTCTAAAACCTTTTTTTAACAAGTACTATTCTTAATGTTTTTAGATGCTATTGTAAATGGTATTTTAATTTTCAATTGTTCATTGCCACTATATGAATATATTTTACATATTGATATTTTATCCTTTCCTCTTGCCAAAGTTTCTATTAATAGCTTTTATATAGATTCCATTGGATTTTCTACACAGTCATCTGTGAATAAAGACAATTTTTCTTAATTTTTAATCTGAATGGCTTTTTTTTTTTGTTGCCTGAGTTCGCTGGTAATGTTGATTAAAAGTGTTAAAACCAAACATCTTTATATAATCTCTTATTCCACTAAGTATGATATTAGCTATAGAATTTTTAAACAGCCCTTGAAGAAAATAAGGAATTTTCTTTTTTTTTTTCTAGTTTGGGGAGTACTTTTTTAAAAAATGGCTGGATATTTTCAGATGTTTCATCAGCATCTTGAGTGGATGTTTATATGATTTCTATTATTTAGATTGTTGATATGGTGAGTTACATTGCCTAATTTTCAAATTTTAAACACATTTCTAGGACAAGCAGCCCTTGTTCAATGTTTTTATACAACTATTGGTTTCTATTAACTAAAATTTTGTTTGGAAAATGTTAAATTTATGTTCATGAGGGACGTTAGTCTGAATTTTCTTTTTCTGTTTATAGTACTTGAGTAATGCCAGCCTGTTTGAATGAGATGGGTATTTTTTGTCCTACTTCAACTTATTGGAAGAACTGATGTAGAATAATGTTTGGTAGAATTCACTATTGAAGCCATCCTGACTCGTTTTATTTGCGAGAAAATGTTGAACTAAAAGATCAATTTTTTAAATTGATATAGGACTGTACAAATGATCAGTGTCTTCCTGTTGGGAATTGTAGTTTGTTTTTCAATGAATTTGTCCATTATTTCTGTGTTTTCAAGTTATAGACACAGCATTATTTATGATATTCTCTTATTTTCCTTTAAATATTTCTAGCATCTATAATGATGTCATTTCTTTCACTTCTGTTACTGGTAGTTTTTATCTTTCCTCTTCTTTTTTGACAAGTATCACAGAAGGCTTATCAATTTTATGTATCTTCTCTAAGAACTACTCTTTTGTTTTGTTAATTTTATTCTATTCTGTGTTATCTATTTCATTTATTATAATTGTGATTTTTATATGTTATTTTATAACATAATATTTAATTTTTTCTTTTCATCTTTTTAATTTGGAGCCTGATGTCATTGATTTGAGAATTTTCTGTTTTATTATAGGCACATAGTGCCATCCCTTCTTCTTATGGAATGTTTTGGTAAGATGCCACAAATTCTGACTCTTTTGGATTTTGAATTTCCTTCAGTATAGAATACATTTTTATTTCTCTTTTGATTACATTTTGACTAACATGTTACTTAGAAATATATACTTTTCAAATATTTGAGAATAATCAAGAATTTTTAAATTACTGATACCCAATTTTATTCTATTATGGTAGTAGGACATAACAATGAATGACTTGAATTATTTCAAATTTAACAAGACTTATTTAGTAGTGAAAAGATAGTCTAGTTTGTGTAAATGTTCTAGGTACACTGGAAAGAATGAGTATGTGTTGTTGTTGAATAGAGTGTTCTAAAGATGTCAATAAGATAGACATAACTGAAAGTTTTGTTTAAGTCTTTTATACATTACTGATAGCCTACATTGTTAGTATATTTGTTTAAACAGCAATCATTTAAAAATTTAAACAATGAAAGTCCTGTTTTTTTATAAGTTTATCATTATTTCCAGTGTTCTTCTGCCCTTTGTTGTAGATCTGTTTTTCCCTCTGGTATCGTTTTTCTTTTCCATGGTCATCCTTTATGTTTCTTATAGTAAAGATCTGTTGTTGATGAATATGTTCTGCTTTTGTGTCTAAAATGACTTTATTTCATATATACTTCTAGTGCTATTACACTTTTATAGAATTGTAGGTTGACAGCTTTAATTCTTTCAGTGCTAGTATCAGTCTTGTTTCGTTGTTTCTGATGAGAAAAGTGCTTTTGATGGTGACAGCAATCCCCTGTAGGGGCCACTGCGCTGGGGCTTGCCCTCTCTGCTAACCCAGCAGGGCCAGGAACAGGTATTCCCAGAGGGGGCCCCGTTGTGGGGTTGGAAGCCTGTGCTCCTGGGCACAGCTGCATCTGCATGTTTGTGTGGGGCGGAGGGACAGGAAGTCCCCTGCCTTTGCAGGCTCAGAAGTGTCTCTTCCCACCGTCTGGCCTCTCTCCGCTCCTGGCACTCACTCCAGTGGGGAGCAAAGTTTTGACCAAGCCTGGTCATGTGGCAACCCAGCCAGGTGTGTGGCTGGTAGCAGTGCTGACATGCCAGCCCTTCTATTCCCTCTCCCTCTGGACTTTAGGTGCTGATGAGTGTGAGAGGCAGGCCAGGAGGCTGAAGGCAGTTCGGTGGGGCCTGCCGATGTCACTTAGCATGGATAACCTGGCAGACAACATGTTGAGGTCAGTAGGAGGCAGATAGGTTTCTAAGTGGGAGGGATCGGGTCCCTGGTGAAACCCCATCTTCAACCCAGGGATGGCCGGAAGTCTGAGGGCTGAACTGTAAGTTCTGGGTGGAGTCTGCCACCTGGAGTGAGAACTTCATTTATGCGTTTTGACCAGTTGAATGGCACTTTTTCCAGGCCTGCCCATGGCTGCCCATGGACCAGTCAGCATGCATTTGCTCCATTCTGGGCACATAAAAACTCAGACTCAGCCAGACTCAGGCACTCATGGGGACAACTGCCTGTGGAAAGGAGCTACCCACCTCAGATCTCCTTAGAGCTGTGTCGCTCAGTAAAGTTCCTGTCTGCCATGATCACCCTCCGGTTGTCCATGTAACCTCATTCTTCCTGGGTGTGGGACAGAAAACTCAGGACCCTGCAAAGATAGGGAGCGAAATGAGCTGTAACACACTCCTGACTGGCTGGTCAACCTGCAGGTAGTGACACACTCACAGAATGCAGGAGTGAAGAGTGGCAACTCTTCCGGGGACCCAGATATTTGAGTTTTCCAAGCCAGAGCTGCTGTTACGCTATAGTCCTCCCAACCTCTGCCTATGCCCAGCAGCCACCCCATTTGACAGGGCCATGGCAGCCCAGAAGCTGTGAGCCAGAGTGGGGCAGCAGGACCAAAAGAGCTGTATCAGAAATGGGCTGAAACACACATTCCTTGCCACCCCACCCTACCATGCTGTGGCAGCAAGGAGAGAAGAGCTTCAGCCTTCTGGGGGCCCAGACCTCAGGGATCCCCAAGCCTGAGCTGTGACATGCTGTAACACTCTCTTTGAGGCTCTGTTGTGCCTGGCGTCTGCAAGATTTTGGGTACTATTGCATTCCCCAATGTCCTCAGTGGAAGCCACTTGCAGAATGCCTAGTCCAGCCACAACCTTGCATGGAGCCATCACCTCTGCCAGCATCTGGGGCTGCCCTCTCCACTGTGGCCGGTGTGCATAGCTCTGCACAGTGGCCAGATCCTGTGCTTGTTCAATCACATACCCCTAGCCACTCTGCCTGCCTCACTCCTGGCAGGCATGGGATCTGGACCAGTAGCGAGTCCAGCATAGCCTGTCAGACCAGGCGGGCAGAAAGAGCCCAGCAGGTGCAAGCAAAACCAAAGCAGAGGTGCTACTAGCTACAGAGGTTTCCAGCTGGTGAAGAGACACCCTAAGGATCCTGTGATGCTGTTATCTTCATTGTTTGTCTCAATGTGTCTTTATTTCTGGCTCCTTTAAAATTTTTCCTTTATCACTGGTTTGATATGTCAGTATGTTGTACCTTGGTGTAGTTTTCTTCATGTTTATGGTACTTGGTGAGCAATAACTTGAATCTTTTGGTTTATAGTTTTTAAGGATTTGGAAAATTTTCAGTTATAATATCTTCAAATCTTTTTCCATCCACTTTCGGTATTTAAATTACATAAATATTTGAGCTCTTGAAGTTGTCCCACAGTTCACTGATAATCTTTTTATTTTTAATTTTTTCTTGCTGTTTCATCTCAGACAGTATCTATTGCTATTTCTTCAAGTTTAGTAATGTTTTGTTCTGCAGTGTTTAATCTATTGCTCACTACATTTAGTATTCTTTATCCTTGATATTTTAGCTTTCATATCTAGAAGTTACTAGGATCTTTAAAAAAATCTTACATTCATCTCTAATTTTTTGAACATATGGAAAACAATATGATGATTGTTTTTATATCCTGGTCTATTGATTACATCATCTATGTTAGTTTGGAGTCTGCATCATTACTTGATAATTCTCATAACATATCAGGATTTCTCGCTTTGCATGCTTGGTAAATTTTTGATTGTATGCTAGATTATGAATTTAAACTTGTTGGACACTGGATATATTTGTATTGCGATAGATATACTTGAGCTTTTTCTAAGCTATAGCTGAGTTATTTTGAGATAGTTTAATTCTGTCAGGTCTTGCTTTAATGATATGTTAGACAGTTTCAGAGCAATGCTCAGTCAAGGCTTAATTATTCTTCACTGCTGAGCCACAGCCTTCTTGAATACTGTATTCAGTGTTTGTGAAGTTTTACTTTTTCAAACTGACTGATGGGAACAAGCACCATTCCCAGCCCCATGGGAGTGCAGGCAGTGTTCCCTTTAATTCTTTCAAGTGGTTCTCTTACTGACCTCAGATAATTTTCTCCCATTTATCTGCTAATTGGTAATATGCTGAATACTTGAGGGAAACTCTGTATATCTCTGGTGTTCTCTCTTGATAAAGCCCTCTCTTTTCTAATACTCAAGTGAATTCTCTCCAACTCTTTAACTTTGTCTCTCAACTCAGGGAGTGTATAGCTGTCTGCCTGGGAACCCCTCAACTACCTCATTCCCTAGAAACAATGGCAAACAAACTGGTATAGACTTAGGCTTCACCTAATTTGTTTCTTTCCTGTCTCTTGGGGAAGTGTTCTTCATTACTTGATAAGGAGTATATCAAGTAATGAAGATAAAAAGTGTTTTTCTTTTTTTCTTCATTTTTTTTAAAATTTATTTTTTGGTTGTTTCATGCAGGAAGTTAAATTGAGTCCCAGTTTTTTTTAAATCTTACCTAGAAGCTGAGAAGCTATGTATCTCTAACTGGCTTTTCCACTAGGCTTTATGCTCCAGCATTTTTTTTTTCAGTATGTAATAAAGCCTGCTGAGACACCCATACATGTATATCATGTTTATGTTTTTGCTTGCATGACAGTATTTAGTATACTTTATGTTGTGTAATGCTCAGTGTTTTTCCAATGTTGTTGGCTTAAGTTGGTTTCAAGTGGCATATCTCAAAATTCAGTAGAGAGTTTAAGCTTTGTTTACAGAAAAATAAAATATTGTTGCAAGTTTATCTCTGTGCAGAACCTTGTTAAATTATACTGGAAAAGATTAAAAATATCAGCTGGATAAACTTGGTACAAATGAACAAATATTATTTTACATTTATGTTAATCTATGCCTTTGTGCTTTATTGTTTTCTGTTAACTAACATTGTTAGGTTATCATTTGTTTCAATTATTATTTCTCATGGTTACTGATTATTTTGGAAAAGTTAGAGTAAACAAAATTAATATATATTTATATTTGAAAATTATCTGGCTGGGCATGGTGGCTCACACCCGTAATCCCAGCACTTTGGGAGACTGAGGCAGATGGATCACCTGAGATCACCTGAGTTAGAGACCATCCTGGCAAACATGGTGAGACCCCATCTCTAATAAAAATATAAAAATTAGCCTACTGTGATGGCACACACCTATAATTCCAGCTACTCATGAGGCTGAGGCGGGAGAATGGCTTGAACCCAGGAGGCGGAGGTTGCAGTGAGCCAGTAACACACCACAGGTCTCCAGCCTGGGTGACAGAGTAAGACTCCATCTCAATTAAAAAAAAATTATTCATTGTTTAATGATATAATTTCCACAATTAGAAATTAAATAGGAACATATCTGATATGATTTGGCTGTATCCCCATCCAAAATCTCATCTTGAATTATAAACCCCATAATCCCCATGTGTCAAGGTGGGATCAGGTGAAGGTAGTTGGATCATGGGGTGGTTTCTTCAATGCCATTCTCATGACAGTGAGTGAGACTCACAATATATGATGGTTTTACAAGCATCTGGCATTTCCCCTGCTTGCACTCACTCCATCCTGACACCCTGTAAAGAAGGTTCCTGATTCTCCTTTGCCTTCTGCCATGCTTCTAAGTTTCCTGAGGCCTCCCCAGCAATGTGAAACTGTAAGTCAATTGGCACTGTTTTCTTTATAAGTTACCCGGTGTTGGGTATTTCTTCATGGCAACGTGAGAACAGACTAATACAATATATAATAAATTAACAACTCAACTATCGTAAGAAACCCTCTAATTATATTTAAAATTTGTAGGTTTATTAATTTGTAAAGTTAAAGCATCCTGCATTTTCTATGCCTATTAAATAATTACCATGAAAATATAGCTCATTATTATTTTATAAATATAATTGGAAAAATAGACATAGGAAAATATGGTTTAGTTATTGTAATCAAAGAATGTTGCCTGTTACCCCAAACAATGACATAACTAGTGTATTTGCTTGCATGTAAAGTCTTACAGACTCAAGGAAAAAGATTCGTAAATATGAGTAAACTTCATGTTAGAGTTATAATACTTCTTTGTGCATTTAAAAGACTTATGACAAGACCATGTTAGGTTAATATAATTGTTTCTTTAAATTTTTTAAGAATGTGTGCAATAAAAGAATGATGCAGAAATAAAGAAGAAAGTCATGTGGTATTTGCATTGAATTTTAGGTCCTTAAGAATAAATGTTCATATACAAAAATTAACATTCCTACAGCTAATATGTCCAAAACTGAATTACTGATCATCTATCCATTCTCTAATTTCCTTTACTTATGTTTCTTTGATTTGTTTAGACCAAAACATCTTTGATACTTGTTTCTCTCATACTCCATATCCATCATTCACTACATCCAGCTAGCTCCACTTAGTACCTATCCAGAATCCTACTATTCTTCCCTGACTGACATTATTGTCTGATCCTCTGTCATCTCTCGCCAAGATTATTGCAGTGACCCAACCCATCTCCTTGCTTTCCTTCTTTTACCCTGACATATACTCACAACACACAGTCAAAGTGATCTGTTAAAGTGGAGATTTTCCTACCCCTGCATAAATCCTGTGGAGATTCTAATTTTCCCCATGAAACCCAAGACCCTGCAGTTACTTAGAAATCCCTACATAATCTGTTTTAAGCTCACTCACTTCCTTTGAAGCCATTGCTGCAAAACTGTGGTTGTTGCTATCTTGTAGTATAAACCTGAGATTGGCCATAGCATCTACCTAGGAAAAAACATTTTAGGACAAGTTTATCATAGGTATAAATTTGGAGATTTTGATTGTGCAAGCCTAGATTTTCATACCTGGTATGTTTTATTCTCTTCACATTTTAAATAAGAAACAACTGCATGAACATTTTAAACTCAAGGCCACATTATGAATGAGCTATAGTGCTTGTCTTGCTGTAAAAAAGGAATTTAAAATTCATGCTCTTTCAGATACTAGAGATAGATTTTCTGCCTATAAAACTATTGGAGGACTGTTCTGAGTGATGAATATTTATTCTCATCAATTTGTTAGTTTTTGTAAAAATTTATTGCTGTAATACAATAGCCTTCATTTCCCTTTAGTCTACAAGTGTAGGCATACCTCAGAAATGTTATGGGCTTGGTTCCAGACCACTGCAATAAAACAAATATTGCACTAAAGTCACACAAATTATTTGATTTCCCAGTGCATATAAAAGTTATGTTTACACTACACTAAAGTCTATTAAGTGTATAATATCATTATGTCTAAAAATTTACTTATGTTAATTACAAAATAAATTATTGATAAAATGCCAATGCTTGCCTGAACCTTCAGTGAATCAGTCTTTTTGCTGGTGAGGGTCTTGACTTGATTTTGATTGCTGCTGACTGATCATGGTAGTGGTTGCTGAAGGTTAGAGTGGCTATGGTAATTGCATACAAGACAACACAATAATGTTTGCTGCATCAATTGCCTTTTCTTCTTATGAAATGTTTCTCTGTAGCATGTGATGCTGTTTGATAGCATTTTACCCACAAGTTTATGTAATATTCTGTATCCTTTGTTGTTATTTCAACAGTGTTTATAGCATCTTCATTAGTAGATTTCAACTCAAAAAAATGACTTTATTTGCTAATTTATAAAAAGCAACTCCTCATCCATTGAAGTTTTATCATATAATTGTGACAATTCAGTCACATCTTCAAGCTTCACTTCTAATTCTAATTCTCTTGCTATTTCCATTACATCTGTAGTTACATCCTCCACTAAAGTCATGAAACCCTCAAGGCCATCTATGATGGCTGGAATCAACTCTTCAAAACTTGTTGATGTTGATATTTTGACCTTTCCCATGAAACATAAATGTTCTTAATGACATCTAGAATGGCAAGTACTTTCCAGAAGGTTTTCAATTTACTTTGCTCAGATTCACAGAGAAATTTCTATCTGTGACAGCTATGCCCTTATAAAATGTATCTCTTAAGTAATAAGACTTAAAAGTTGAAATTATTTTTTAATCCATGAACTGAGGAATGTATTTTGTGTTAGCAGGCAAGACAACAACGTTAACATTCCTGCATATCTTCATCAGAGCTCTTGGGTGTCTAGGTGTGTTGTCAATGAGTGGTGGCCTTGAGCCACCAATAAACCTCAGCAGCAGGCAGATCTATCGCAGTGTGGTCCTTAGATGTACCCCTTAGCTGTGCTTTGTGACTATGGAGCAAGCATGAAGAGAGACATCTTTTGCTTGAGAGAAGGAGACAGTAGTAGACACAAGATGTTGCCTTGGAGGCCAATGCTGGCCCTCCACAGAGAGTCCCAGGATGGGTCACAGCACCACAGTGCATGACCCAGATGGGTTATCATGGATAGTGCATCCGGACCTGCCCTAGCCCCAGGTAGAAATTCACAGACCCAACAGGATATATTGCCATCTTTAGGCCCTCCCCTAGGGAAAAACACAGCAACTGGGGATATGGGATATACCTGGGCTTAGGACACCTCTACTGTTGAAAAAGTGGCAACATACTAACTGCAGACATTTAGCAAACCTGTGCTTTGGGCACTAAATAGAGGTGAAACTGTGAGGGTGATCACAGGTGAGAACATAGTAACTAGCCTGTTTAGAATCTCTAGAAGGACTGACATCAACAAAGCTATGTTGTGAAGACTAAAATAAATAACAAATAATTGAAGGTGCAGAAATCATTGTATGCTCATAAACATTAAGAACATTTAGGGAACCATGACCTCACCCTAAAGATCTAATAAGGTGCCAGAGACTGACCCTAAAACAGTGAAGTTGTAATTTCTAAGACAACAGATAATTTAAAATAGCTGTTCAGTGAAACTCAATGAACTTTAAGAATACAGAAACAATTGAATAATTTGCCAGAAAAAACTTAACAAAGAGATTAAAATAATTTTTTAAAAAAGCCAACAGAAATCCTGGAGGGGAAAAATACAATGAACTAAATAAAAAAATATAATAGCATCAAAAGCAGAATAGATCAATTAGGAAAAAAAATTAGTGAGTCCAAAGACAGGCTATTTGAAAATGCAAAGAGAAGAAAAAAGAATGCAAAGGAATGAAGAAAGCCTATGGGAACTATGGGACAGCATCAAAATAGCAACTCTTCATGTTATTTGGGTTTAAGTGGGATTTGAGAATGCCAAACGGATAGAAAGAATATTCAAAGAAATTATAACAGACAACTTCCCAAACCCAGAGAAAGATACAGTATCCAGATACAGAAAGGCCAAAAGCCACTTAGATTAAATTCAAATGAGTATACTCCAAGACCTATCATAATCAAGCTCTCAAAGGTCAAAGACAAAGATAAGATTCTGAAGGTAACAAGTGAAAAGAAGCAAATATTTAATAAGGAAGTTCCAATTTTCCTGGCAGCAGACTTTTCAGCAGAAATCTTACAGGCCAGAAGGGAGTGTGATGATATAGTCAAAGGGCTCAAGGAAAAACAAAACAAACTGTCAACAGAAAATGCTGTAGCCAACAAAGTTATCCTTCAGAAACAAGAGAGAAATACTTTCCCAGGCAAACAAAAGCGGAGAGACTATATCACCACCAGATCTGTCCTATAAGAAATTCTAAAAAGAGTTTTTTATACTGAAAGCAATTCTAACTTATAACAAGAAAGTGTTTGAAGCTATAAAACTCACTGTTAAGAGTAAGTATACAAACAAATTCATGATACTCCTATAGACATTGTCTGTAAACTAGACATATCTTTAGAATGAAGATAAGAGACAAAATTATTAAAAATTAATTTGTGAAATGATAGGCAATATAAAAAGATGTACAATTGGACATCAAAAATTCTAAATGTGGGGAGAATGGGTGTATAGTATAAAGCTTTTTGTTTTATTTCCTATCTTTGTGATAAAAGTAAAATTGCTATCAGCATAAAATATCTTGTTATAAATCCAAGATGTTTTGGTAAGACTTATGATAACTACAAAGAAAAAACCTATAACAGATACACTAAAAATAAAGAGCAAACACATCACTGGAGAAAATCACCTAACCACAGAGGAGGACAGAAAGAGTGGAAGAAAGAACTACACATGAATGCATGCACACACACCAAACACACAAGAAAACAAATAACAAAATAGCAGTAGTAAGGCCTTATTTAATGGTAATTACCTTAAACATAAATGGATTAAATATCCCAATTAAAAGATGTAATTACAGAATAGATTTTTAAAAAGATCCAACTATATGCTACTTACAAGAAACTACTACGCCTGTAAGGACACACATAAACTAAAAGTGAAATGATAGAAAAAGATATCCATGCAAATAGAAACTGAAAAAGAGCTGGATTAGCTATGCTTATATGAGATAAAATAGACTCTAAATAAAAAGCTGCAAAAAGAGACAAAGAAGGTCACTCTATGAAGGTAAAAGGGTCAGTTAACTAAAAAGATGTATGTGTACCCAACATAAAAGCACTTAAGTATATAAAGCAAATATTACTAAACTTAAAGGGAGAGGAACGACTCAAGTGCAGTAACAGTAGGGGACTTGAATACCCCACTTTCAGTAATGGACAGATCATCCAGATAGGAAATCAACAAAGAAACAGTGGAGTTAAACAGTATGCTAGACCAAATGAACCTAACAGACCTGTGCAGGACATTCTACTCAACAGCTTCAGAATACACATTCTTTTAAACAGCCAATGACGCATTCTACAGGTTAGATCATGTGGCAAATCATAAAATAAGTCTCAGCAATTTAGAAAAAAGAAAGAGAGATTATATCAGCTGTCTTTTCTGACCACAATGCAATAAACCTAGAAATCAATAAGTAGGAAACTATACCAATACATAGAAATTTAAAAACATGCTTCTGACCAACAAATAGGTAAAGGAAAAAATTAGAGGAATAATTAAAATACTTACTGAGATAAATAAAAATGGAAACACAGCATTCCCAAACCTATAGCATTCCTAAGCCTTTAGCATTCACTTAGTTGTTATAAACATTCCTCTTGGCACTACTTTTGTTGTAATGTCTATATCAGAAAAAATAAACAACCTTATGTTTCTGCTCAAGGAAATAAACACGAATATAGCAAACTTAAGTAAACAGAAAGAAATAATAAAGATAAGAGCAGAGATAAGTGAAATAGAGATATTAAATCTGTACAAAATATCAATAAAATGAAAATCTGGCTTTTTTGAAACAATGAACACAGTTTAACCTTTAGCAAGTCTAAGAAAGGAATGAGAAGACTCAGGTAAATACAATCAGATAAAAAAGAAATCATTAAAAGTGACACCTTAGAAACACAATGAATCATCAGAGACTCTTGTGAACAATTATACACCAACAAATTGGAAAACCAAGAAGAAATACATAAGTTCCTGGACACATACAGCTAACAAATGTTGAATCATGAAGAATTAGATAATCTTATGAGACCAAAATTGAGTAACAAAATTGAATAAGGAATAAAAAGTCTCCCATCAGAGAAAACTCTAGAACCAGAAGCCTTTACTGCTGAATGCTACCAAACTTTTAAAGAAGAACTGACATCAATTTCTCAAATTATTTTCACAGTAACAACAACAACAACAAAAACTGAAGCAAAGGGAATTCTTCTAAATTTATTGCAGCACTATTGACAATAACCAAGATATGGAATGAACGTAAATGTCTTATCAATGGATGAATTGTTAAAGAAACTGTGATAATATATATGACACACACACAAACACATACAGAATGAAATACTATTCACCATAACAAAGAATAAAAACTTGTCATTCGCAGCAACATGGATGAATCTGAAGGACATTATGTTAAGTGAAATAAGGCAGGCTCGGAAAGACAAATGGTACATGATCTTATTATATGAGAATCTAAAACATTGTTTTTATGGCAATAGAGAGTAGAATAGTAGTTACCATAGGATTTGGAGAGTGTAAAGGACTGACGTGATGGGAGGTTGGTCAACAAGCCCAAAGCTGTAGTTAGATAGGAATAAATTCTGGTATTCCATTGCATAGTGGGATGGTTAAAGTTAGCAATAATGTATTGCTAAATATACTGTATATTTCAAAATTTTACCTAGAAGAAAACATTTTTTAATGTTCTCAATACAAAGAAATGATAATGTTTAAAGTGATGGACATAATAATTACTCTGATTTGATCATTACATAACTTATACATCTATGGATATGTCACATTCTACTCTGCAAATGTATATGATTATTATATGTCCATCATAAAATAAAGCTTAGTTGGGAAAGTAATATCTATAGAGAATTGCCTGAAGCTTATCCATTCAAGTTGAAACTATAAATTTTACTCTTGGATTTGGTAAAGCCATCTGAGACTTGTGTTTTGCATATTCTTTCTTTTAAATTATTCTTACTTTATCTAAGGTCAGGACAATTACTCCATTTCCTTATTTTTATCCTGTTTTATTGTACATATTGTTGAAATTTTCTTTCGTATTTTTAATTAGTTTGTCCCTAATAAATTAAAAATAGAGGATCTCACTTGCCAAATGTTCATAGTTGAATAAGACATATAAATATGTATCAATAAAGGTACTTAAACAAAATAAGTAACATAAAATGTTTCTCCTTCCATTGATTTCCCAGTATTAAATAAACCAGTAATATAAAACTCATTCAATATTCCTATCAGTCCTTTAAAAATTAACCTGTCTGATGATTCTTGATGGTTTTATCTAAATTAATATCTCAGTGAAAGCTAGAGGAGGGGCTATGGGTGGATGTTTTTTATTTCATGCTTATCCAGGATTCATATGGCTCACATATGAATTGGTAATTTAACCTAAATGTAGAATTTCTTTTTCTATAATGAAAATTAAGTAATTACCTTGCCCTTTCATTGTTAAATGCCTTTTTCACTTTGCCTGTAAATTAAAGTCACAGAAGACTGATGAAAATAAAGATCATTTATAAATTCATACCTGTTTCAAGGAGAAATGTTTTATGAAAACATGTAATAGAAGAAGCAGAGTTACAATGAAATATTATTTTTACTTAAGTCAGGTAGGCAATTATGATTAGCATGAAATATCCACTTTGCCCACAGGCAGAGGCCAGAGGGGAAATAAAATAACTTCGACATTACTTCTTACCATGCCAACATTATAGGAAACTTTTAAAGAATCTTATCATTCCAACTTTATAGGAAACTTTTAAAGAATCTGGTAAAATTGTTCTTTGTAACATTTTGATTCTGATGTCAATGAGAGATAAGAGAAAACATTTGAATCTGATTACCTCTATGGAGATATTTCAGTAAAGATATTATCTATTTTTAGATATTTCTACTCTCAAGAATATGAGTTGCTAGATCTCTTTGTGGTACTGTAGCCTAGTAAATGTCATTTGGGTGAATTATGCAGGGGGGTTGCAGGTGTCAAACCCTAATTTCACTGTCTGAAATGAAGGGGAATGAACAAGAGAATCTCAGGTTTCTAGAAATGGTAAAGAGCTAGTGGAAGCTGACCAGAAGATTTTAAAAAAAAGGCAAAAACTAGAGACATCAAGCAAAACTCTAGGAAATGTGTAATTGGATGTGAATAGAGAATAGTAACAATAGGCCTAGTTATCAAGTAGGGGTAATTTTATATTATCTTTGCAGCATGCTCACTAAAAAACAACTTGGTGTGTCCATTTAGTGGCTCCTTGATTTACTGAAGTCTCTTTGGTCCATAACCTGGATGGTAATTATAGTTCATAATTAATAATTAGTATGTCATTAGAATTGTTAGTCACTGTTCTGAATGCGTTATGTAACAAACCATAGTGTTACTATCCGCCGTTCTTTATAGTTCAAGAAACAACAGTATTCCATTAAGTATTTTGTCATGGAACAGATCAAGGATAGACTAGGTCATCTGGCTCCAGCACGTGTACTTTTTTCTTCTGTATTCTACTTTTTGATGATCTGTATATTTTCATACTTTTTCAAAGTGAAAATTTAAAAAAATTGAATCATTTCAATTTGGTGAAAATTTGGTATCTATTATTAATTGGTAATTCTGACAGCCAACTTGGAACAACAAATTGCATGCAAATGGACTTTTAAGTAACTAGAAAAATACAGTTTATTAAAGGAAAATGAAAAATGTCAACAACTACTACCACTGTGGAATGAGTGCCCCATTTAAGTAAATTAATTTCATAGCTTTCTATTAAATGCCAAGGAATTTGTAGCTTCAAACAAATTACTATTACCTCAGATTTCCTTATAAACAGCAACAGGGTAATTAAATACAGTTTGATATTTTATACAAAGAATTATTAGAAAATTAGAAATCTGTATGTATGTTACATAATCTAAATTAAAAAATGCTGTGGTACAACTATATTAGCAGCTATATGTATGGACTCAGTGACCTTTGGGCTTCATTCCAGGGTTAGGATTGTATGATCATCCTTGTAAGGCCCCCACCCTGATAGGATAATTTAAAAGTACTGTCCAGCAGGGTCAGGAACATGGCAGTTCTTGTTCTAAAAAACTCCTTTTAGAGAGGTTTTGCGCTCCACAATCATTCAAACAGGCATCTAGATAGCATTTCTGCTCTCCACTAGGTGGTAGAGTGGCAGCCAGGTTGCAATGAACATTATGATAGGTCCTGACATTTCCAATTACAGTGTCGCTGATAGGTTGTGGGAATGAGATTATGCATGTAGTAACTTTATTTTTCATAAAAGGCTCTGCCCATTCTAACCCTGCTGAGTGGTACTTAAACTGGTTGTTGGTCAATATTCCTTGTGACACTTGCTAAAATCGTGAACCTAAGTATACCTCAGTAATATAATAATGTTTCTCCTCCATTTAGGAGAGTTTGAAACAAAATTTAAATCAATGACATAGAATGTTGAGTTCATTGGAAAAAAATTGGCACTTAACTGAACATTAACATTTGTCACATGTACTTCATTTTAGCAACTTCTATTTCTTTTTAAATCAGACTCTTGAGCAATATAAACAGTACCTCTGTTCTCTCTAGCACATAAACATTTTCAGTTCTCTTTAGAGAATCATGCATGACTGGTTCTCAGTAAATGTTAAAATAATTAAATAAGTAAAATTTAAAAAAAGAAAATAGCTTTCCTATACTCACTAGATGTTATTGGGAGATAGAGCATTGCATTGGTATTAACAAATATAGCCCTGCTGTTACACATTTTGTGCACCAAAAGGGAATTTGCTTTGACAAATTACTGTCAAATTATCTGACAATGCAATGCACTTACAATGCCAGGCACAGAGTTATTGACTAATACATACTAGTTGATAATGAGTATTAATTTATTCTGTTTTCTTGAGATAAACATTGTCTATCTTTAGAGCCAACTATTCTTGGGGCCTTAAAACTAGCAACTGTGAATTAAAATATATAATCCCATTAAAAATTTCTAACCTTTTCAGGGACCAATCCCTTGAGAATGGTGAAGGAGCCATTTTCTTAAATAGTCCTTGTTAATATCCACTCAAGCCTCAGATTACTTTTGAAATGATTTTTGGTGTCTTTTATTTTTGTTATTATCTTTGTTCTACTATCATTTCTTTACCTCTGTCACCATCATATACCAACCCTGAGCAAGTTCCACACATTTACTAATGTTTTTTCTACCTTGAGCAGTTTTATTCTGCCACCGTCATCTGAGTGGATGCTCATTTTCACCTCAGTGGAAATGAGTGGATCATCTGAGTGGATCGTCATTTTCACCTGAGTGGATGCGCCAGTCACCATGCAGACATCGCGTTTGTTTGAAATTCACTATTTACTCTACATCAGGCTCTTTATCTGTGGCTTTATTCTAAGCTTTTCTTAAACCTAGAGTGGCTCTACATCTTTTTATTCTAAGCTTTTCTTAAGCCTAGAATGCCCCTCTATCTTTATTCAGCCTTTACACACACATTACACAAACAGTAGTCTGCACAAAACATAATTACTTCAGAGTAAATAAATTATAGATACAGAAAACAACAAAAAACAAATGTGAGTCTTAATGAATAATTATAAGACAGAAAACGTATACTTACTACTCAGTTTAGAGATACAACTTTGCAGGATTACTGGGCAAGATGAGTGAATAGGAACAGCTCTGATCTGCACCTCCCAGTGAGACCAATGCAGAAGGTGGGTGATTTCTGCATTTTCAACTGAGGTACCTAGTTCATCTCATTGAGACTGGATAGACAGTGGGTGCAGCCCATGGAGGGTAAACAGAAGCAGGGTGGGGTGTCACCTCACCCAGGAAGCACAAGGTGTTGGGGAACTCCCTTCCATAGCCAAGGGAAGCCTTGAGGGACTCTGCCAAGAGGGACAGTACTATCCAGCCCAGATACTACACTTTTTTCAGGGTCTTTGCAACCCATAGATCAGGAGATTCCTTTGGGTGCCTACATCACAAGAGCCCTAGGTTTCAAGTAAAAAACTGGGCAATCCTTTGGGCAGACACCCAGCTACCTGCAGGAGTTCTTTTGTGTAACCCATTGAAACCCCAATGAGACAGAACCATTCACTCCCCTAGGTAGGGGGCTGAAGCCAAGGAGCTAAGGGGTCTTGCTTAGCGAATCCTACTCCAACAGAGCCTAGCAAGCTAAGATCCACTGGCTTGAAATCTCACTGCCAGCATAGCAGTCTGAAGTCAACCTGACACATCCAAGTTTGTTGGGGAGGGGCGTCCATCATTACTGAGGCTTGAGCAAGCTGTTTTCTCCTCCCAGTGTAAACAAACCTACAGGGAAGTTCAAACTGGGCAGAGCCCACTGCAGCTTGGCAAAGCCACTCTAGCCAGACTACTTCTTTAGATTCCTCTCTCTGGGCAGGGCATCTATGGAAGAGAGGCAGAAACCCCAGTCAGGGGCTTATAGATAAAACTCCCATTTCCCTGGGATAGAGCACCTGGGGGAAGGGGTGGCTATAGGCAGAGCTTCAGCAGACTTATATGTTCCTGCTTGCTGACTCTGAACAGAGAGAGCAGCAGATCTCCCAGCACAGTACTTGAGCTCTGCTAAGGGACAGAATTCCTCCACAAGTGGGTCTCTGACCCCTATGTTTCCTGACAGGGAGACAGCTCCCAGCATGAGTCGACAGACACCTCATACAGGAAAGCTCCACCTGGCATCTGGTGGGTGCCCCTTTGTGATGAAGCTTCCAGAGGAAGGAGCAGGCAGCAATATTTGCTGATCTCCACCCTCCACTGGTGATACCCAGGCAAACAGGGTCTAGAGTGTACCCACAGCAAACTCCAGCAGACCTGCAGAAGAGGGGCCTGTTAGAAGGAAAACTCACAAACAGAAAGCAATAACATCAACATCAACAAAAAGGACCACGCAAAAACTCTATCTGAACTTCACCAAAAGCAAAGACAAAAGATAGATAAATCCATGAATATGAGGAAAAAACATTGCAACATGCTGAAAATGCCAAAAACCAGAGTGTCTCTTCTCCTCCAAAGGATCACAACTCATCACGAGCAAAAAACAAAATTGGTTGGAGAATGAGTTTGGCAAATTAACAGAAATAGGCCTTAGAAGGTGGGTAATAACAAACCCCTCCAAGCTAAAGGAGCATGTTCTAACCCAATGCGAGGAAGCTAAGAGTGTTGATAAAAGGTTAGAGGAATTGCTAACTAAAATAACCAGTTTAGAAAAGAACACAAATGACCTGATAGAGCTGAAAAACACAGCACAAGAAGTTCATGAATCATACAAAAGGATCAATAGTCAAATCAATCAAGTGGAAGAAATGACATCAAAGATTGAAGATCAACTTAATGAAATAAAGTGTGAAGACAAGATTAGAGAAAAAAGAATTAAAATGAAGAAACAAAGCCTCCATGAAATATGAAACTATGTGAAAAGACCAAACTTACATTTGATTGGTGTACCTGAAAGTGACAGGGAGAATGGAACCAAGTTAGAAAACACACTTTAAGATATTTTTCAGGAGAACTTCCCCAACCTAGCAAGACAGGCCAACATTCAAATTCAGGAAGTACAGAGAACACCAGAAAGATACTCCTTGAGACGAGCAACCCAAGACACATAATCGTCAGATTCACCAGGATTGAAATGAAGGAAAACATGTTAAGGGCAGCCTGAGAGAAAGGTCAGGTTACTCACTAAGGGAAGCCCATCAGATTAACAGGGGATCTCTCAGTAGAAACCCTACAAGCCAGAAGAGCAGGGGCTAATATTCAACATTCTTAAGAATTTTCAACCCAGAATTTTCATATCCAGCCAAACTAAGCTTCATAAGCAAAGGAGAAATAAAATCCTCTACAGACAAGCAAATGCTGAGGGATTTTTATCACCATCAGGCCTGCCTTACAAGAGCTCCTAAAGGAAGCACTAAATATGGAAAGGAAAAACTGGTACCAGCCACTGCAAAAACAACCCAAAATGTAAAGACCATCGACACTATGAAGAAACTGCATCAAGTAATAGGCGAAATAACCAGCTACAATCATAATGACAGTATCAAATTCCCACATAACAATATTAACCTTAAGTGTAAATGGGCTAAATGCCCCAATTAAAGGAACAGATTGGCAAATCGAATAAAGAGTAAAGACCCACTGATATGCTCTAGTCAGGAGACTTACCTCACATGCAAAGATGCACATATCCTCAAAATAAGGGGATGGAGGAAGATTTACCAAGGAAAAAAAAAACACCAAGGTTTGCAATCCTAGTCTCTGATAAAAAACAGAAAACAAAAAACTTTAAATCGATAAAGATTTAAAAAGACAAGGGCATTACATAATGGTCAACATAATGGTCAAGGGACCACTGCAACAAGGAGAGCTAACTATCCTAAATATATATGCTGTCAATACAAGAGCACCCAGACTCATAAAGCAAGCTCTTAGAGACCTGCAAAGAGACTTAGACTCTCACAGAATAATAGTGGGAGAGTTTTACAGCCCACTTTCAGTATTAGATCAAATGAGACAGAGAATTAACAAGGATATTTAGGACTTCAATTCAGCTCTGGACGAAGCAGACCTAATAGACGTCTACAGAACTCTCCACCCAAAACCAACAGAATATACATTCTTCACAGTACCACATCACACTTATTCTAAAATCAACCACATAACTGGAAGTAAAACATTCCTAAGCAAATGCAAAAGGAAGGAAATTATAACAGTCTCTTTGACCACAGTGTAATCACATTAGAATTCAGGATTAAGAAACTCACTCAAACCGCACAACTACATGGAAACTTAACAACCTGCTCCTGAATGACTATTGAGTAAATAACAAAATTAAGGCAGAAATAAATTCTTTGAAACAGATTAGAACAAAGAGGTAATGTACCAGAATCTCTGGGACACATTTAAAGCAGTATTTAGAGGGAAATTTGTTGCACTAAATACTCACAAGAGAAATGAGAAAAGATCTAAAATTGTCACTCTAACATCACAATTAAAAGAACTAGAGAAGCAAGAACAAACAAATTCGAAAACTAGCAGAACAAACAACTAAGATCAGAGCAGAACTGAAGGAGACAGACAGACACACACACACACACACACACACACACACACAAAACAACTTTAAAAAAAATCAACGCAACCAGGAGCAGTCTTTTTGAAAACATTAACAAATAGACCACTAGCCAGACGATAAAGAAGAAAAGAGAGAAGAATCAAATTGACACACTAAAAATTGATAAAGGGAAGATCACCACTGGCCCCACAGAAATACAAACTACCATCAGATAGTACTATAAACACCCCTACACAAATAAACTAGAAAATCTAGGAGAAATGAATAAATTCCTGAACACATACACCCTTCCAGTAATAAACTAGGAACAAGTTGAATACCTGAATAAACCAATAACAAGTTCTGAAATTGAGGCAATAATTAATAGCCTACAAAACAAATAAAGCCCAGGACCAGACGGATACACAGCTGAATTCTACCAGGGTATGAAGAGGAGCTGGTACTATTCCTTCTGAAACGATTCCAAACAATAGAAAAAGAGAGACTCCTCCCTAACTCATTGTTTTATGAGGCCAGCATTATCCTGACATCATCCTGATACTTAGCAAAGACACAAAACAAAATAAAATTTTAGGTCAATATCCCTGAGCATTGATGTGAAAATCCTCAATAAAATGTTGGTAAACCGAATCCAGCAGCAGGCAAATCCCAATTGACAGGTGGGGATCCATTTCAGGTCACAACATCACACTGAGCAAAAATTACCAAAACTAAAGTCAAAATTGGAGCAGAACAGTGGCAATAACTAAAAAAGGAAAGGAAAAGATATAGGTGAGAGAAGGGATGAGAGCCAGGAAATCACAAAAGCAATCCACTATGTTGTTTAACTTATACAAAAACAACAAAAGAATGAACTGTGTAAATTTATAAGACATGTATGAACCATGTAACCATACAGAAGATTCAGAAAAATATAAATTCACATGAAAATGAGCAAAAGACAAGGATGAAATTCAATATCATGCAGGTATTATAATTTAAAAAGAGAATATTGATCCATATAACATTCCCATAAACAATGAAAGCATATCAGAAGGATACGGTCACAAAATACATGAAAATTGTTTTTCATGATAATAATGTCTCAAACATAATGAGTTCTTAATATCAGAATGAGTAGGTTCTAAATAGCACTCCTTTAGAATTCTAAGAGACTAATATTTAAAGTTAATTTATTGGAAATATACTATGATGCAGATAATTTTATGATACTAGTTTATTGCAAGATGCTTGAGTTTTCCCTGTACACATTTAAGTGTTTTGTTAGAATTATTTTTGTAGGCACTAGTATTCATTTACATGTGCCATAAGAATTCTGAATTCACTAAATCACTTATCTTTCTTGAAAGCAAAGGAAAATGGTCGAAAGTTAATTTGTCACGAAAATCGTATTTCTGTAATGGGTGAAATACATTTAATGAACTCTGTAATGGGAATACTTTTCTCAGCTGAAGCATATTTTGAGAAATGTGAGAAATCATGATTATAAATCCACATAATAATACTTCATTAAGACTATTTACAGAAAATACATTTTTCATTTTTAATGATGCAACATTAATAATTTTATACTTTTAAAAACATCTTTGTTATTAGTTCAGAATAATTTTATTTCAGAGAAAACCTTGTCATTTTATTCATGCCTTGAGATAGCCCCATAAACATTTTTTGTGTCTGTACTATAACTCTGATTTCTGATTCCTTCTTTTTTATGAGACGGAGTCTTGCTGTGTCACCCAGGCTGGAGTGCGGTGGTATGATCTCGATTCACGGCAACCTCTGCCCCCCGGGTTCAAGCAATTCTCCTGTCTCAGCCTACATGAAAACATATGTTCACACCACCATATATGGCTATTTTCTGTATTTTTAGTAGAGGTGGGGTTTCACCGTGTTGGTTCAGGCGGGTCTCAAACTCCTGACCTCAGGTGATTCACCCACCTTGGCCTCCCAAAGTGCTGGGATTACAGGCTGAGCCACTGCTTATGGCCTCAAACTCTGATTTCTCTGTCTACCTATTGTTCCTCTGGGAAAATGCTAATTTCCACAAGAGTCTCTCTCTCTGTCCAGGGTACACACAGCTGAGTGTCATACCTTTATTATTATTATTATTATTATTATTATACTTTAAGTTCTGGGATACATGTGCAGAACGTGTGGGAGTGTTACATGAGTATACAAGTGCCATAGTGGTTGGCTGCATCAATCAACCCGTCATCTACATTAGGTATTTCTTCTAATGCTATCCCTCCCCTAGCCCCCTGCCTTCAACAGGCCCCAGTATGTATGTTCCCCTCCTTGTGTTCATGTGTTCTCATTGTTTGACACCCACATGCAGTGTTTGGTTTTCTGTTCTTGTGTCAGTTTGCTGAGAATGATGGCTTCCAGATTCACCTATGTTGCTGGAAACGACATGAACTCATCCTTTTTAATGGCTGCATAATATTCCATGGTGTTTGTGTGCTGCATTTTCTTTATCCAGTCAATCATTGATGGGCATTTAAGTTGGTTCCAAGTCTTTGCTATTGTGAACAGTGCTGCAATAAACATATGTTTTCATGTATCTTTATAATAGAATGATTTATAATCCTTTGGGTATAAACCCAGTAATAGGAGTGCTGGGTCAAATGGTATTTCTAGTTCTAGATCCTTGAGGAATAGCCACACTGTCTTCCACAATGGTTTAACTAATTTGCACTCCCACCAGCAGTGTAAAAGCATTCCCATTTCTCCACGTCCTCTCCAGCATCTGTTGTCTCCAGATTTTTTAATGATTGGCATTCTAACTGGTGTGGGATGGTATCCTACTGTTGTTTTGATTTGCATTTCTCTAATGACCAGTGATGATGAGCTTTTTTTCATGTTTGTTGGATGCATAAATGTCTTCTTTTGGTGTGAGTTGGTATCCTATTGTCATTTTGATTTGCAGTTCTCTAATGACCAGTGATGATGAGGTTTTTTTCATATGTTTGTTGGATGCATAAATGTCTTCTTTTGAGAAATGTCTGTTC
>PVKP010018413.1:26283-44424 GCA_004027715.1 Plecturocebus donacophilus | reverse complement strand
GTCAATATTAGACAGATCAACGAGATAGAAAATTAACAAGGATATCCAGGACTTGAACTCAGACCTGGAACAACTAGACTTAACAAATATTTACAGAACTCTCCACCCCAAATCCACAAAACATACATTTTTCTCAGTATCACATTATACCTATTTTAAAAGTGACCACATAATTGGAAGTAAATCACTCCTCAGCAATAGCATAGCATTTCACAGGTTTAAATAAAATATTGGTTGGCTGCTTATTTGTTATTTTCATCCCCTAGTCCTTCCTTTTTCCATTGTTAAGCACAATTATTGGCATAAAAGAAGTTTTTAATACTCATTTTTAGACTGCATTCTAGCCTGGGCAATAAAACAAGAATCCCATTCTCTCTCCCTCTTTCTTTTTCTCTTTCATTCTTTTTCTTTCTTTTGCTGTTTCTTTCTCCTTTTCTCTCTTTTTCTAAAAAAAATAAAAATAAAAAACACAATACTGAAATTCTGGTTAGCAGCTCTGTAATGCTCACTTCCCTGTAAGGTACAATGTAGGGACCGGGCTGTTTCATTTGGATTCTGTGAGTATCAGTACCTTAAAATCTTTTCTCTTTTCTCCTAAGTTTTCTCCAAAGACAAAAACTCCATTAATCAGAAGAGTGTATCAGCCAAGTAAGGTAGATGCCTAGAGATCTTACCATTCTTGAGGTCAACTGTCATTAGGTTTTCAATTTGGAGACGTGTCCCCATCCTTAGCATGCCTATACCCAAACCCAGACCCAGTTTTAGTCCCAGCCCTCTGAGGAAAAAGCCTCCTTGATTTTTCTGTTGCACATTCTTCTCCTTCAAAAACATGACAGAGGTAAGATTCTTAAGAAAAAAGTGTCTTACTGGAAGAGTTATCAAGGATAGCCCACATATCACATTTTATCAGTTTGCACACATTTGCTCCTCAAGAAAAGCAATCACATATTCTGAATGACTTGAAAAAATGGCTTTCTTACCCACAATTATGTTTTCCACATATCCTAGGAGAGTGGGATGCTGAAAAATGTATGTAGGCTGAAAAAATTTTGGTACATATTTCCAAAGCTCGGCTATGAGAAAACTTAAAAAGAAATTTAACAAGAGAAATAAAAAATGAAATCAAACTCAGAACTCTAATTTAGCTAAGAGAACTATCCTTGTAGTCTATAAACCTGGGTTCTACTCTTGGTTAACTGGTGACATACGTTGTACTGGGACAAGGTCAATGTCATTTAATTGTGAAATGTAAAAACTGTATAACAAAAACAAATGAAAACTCTGTTCTTTGAAAAGGTGTTTTATGAGGCATCATTATGATGAAAACTTTGCTGCCAAACATAAAATTATTATTTGGTAACTTCTCACTTCAAATTTTAAAAATCTAAAGATAACTAAAATACTTTATCTAGAAGTTTTAAAGGAAAACGTTTAAAATGATAACCAAAAATTTCAAAGTAAAACAAAACCCTTAAAGTACAATTCCAGAGGGAACTAAATGATACATTACAGAAAATGACTTCAGCAAAAAACTCCAGGAAAACATGATACTAATTACTAGCAGTAACCAGTCAACTATCTTCACTGTTCGCATTAGAAGGAAAATGTCAGTTTAAAATAGTGGCAGTTATGGTATATCAATTTAATCCTGTTATATTTTACAACACCATAATGAAATGTAAAATCAGAATAAAAAAATTTAAAACATTTTATTTTTTTAAATATTATTTCCCCTCCACCTTCCCTGCCCCCCTATTTTTTTGAGATAAGCTCTTACTGTGTCACTCAGGGTGGAGTATAGTGATGCAATCACAGCTCACTCCCAGGCTCAAATTCCTGGGCTCAAGCCATCCTCCTGCCTCATCTTCCCAAGTAGCTGGGACTACAGACACATGCCACCATGCCCAGATAATTCTGTTTACTTTTTGTAGAAATAGGTGTCTCACTATGTTGCCCAGACTGGTTCAAACTCCTGGCCTCAAGCAATCCTCCCACCTTGGCCTCCCAAAGTGCTGGAATTACTGCTTGGCCTAAAACATTTTATAACAAACTGAATTTGGTTTAACATTCAAAAAGCGTAATTCAAAAGCTATATCCATGCCTAGAACAGTCCCTGAAACATAGGCAGAGAGTATATTTTTACTAAGAAAATACAGCATTGAAGTAAGCAGAGGAAGGAAAAGGAAGGTGAACATTTTTAAAAAGCTAACATATGCTAAGCATGTATATGCGTCAGAACCTTTGTTTATTGCTCCATATGGCTATAATCTCACTTAATCTACAAAACCTCTTTATGAGGTAGGCATTGCATAGATGAGGAAACTGCCATTTAGGAAGGTTAGAAAACTTTCCTATGAGTCACACAAAGCTAGTAAGTGACTGAATTGATGTGCAAACCTAGCTTTCTCTGAATTCAAAGCCCATGCATAAGTATACCAGGTCTTTTGTACAAAGCACTATATTATAAATTATTTTTAAATGCTGAAAAACAGGTATGTGACTAACAAGCAGCTGCATTATCCTAGTAAAAATCAGGGATTCTGAGATACCATTTAGATTAGATACCATCATTAAAATACCTCTTCAGATACAGAGATTCTCACCTTTAAGATGCACAGAGATTACAGGTTAGTTAACTATGGTACGCTTGTACCCTACCAAGTTACTGGACTGGATTTTCCTTCAGATCTTAAAATAGAAAGGTTAAAAAAGTATAATGGGCGCCGGATGTGTGGCTCACACCTGTAATCACAGCACTTTGGGAGGCTGAGGCAGGAGGATCACGAGGTCAGGAGTTTGAGACCAGCCTGCCCAACACGTTGAAACCCTGTCTCTACTAAAGATATAAAAATTAGCCAGGCATGTTGGTGTGTGCCTGTAACCCCAGCTACTCAAGAGTCTGAGGCAGAAGAATCGCTTGAACCAGGAAGGCAGAGATTGCAGTGAGGTGAGATCGCGGCAACTGCACTCCAGCCTGGGCAACAGAGCAAGACTCTGACTAAAAAAAAAAAAAAAAATTATAATGGGTAGAAATGGGGGCTATTTTCTGAGTCTTAGGCTCCCTGCCCTACCACTTTTCAATATCTCCTGGAATTTTTATTCCTTTATTTTCCTAATTTTAAAAAAGTACTTAATAAAACTTTTAATAAAATATTTTCATATTATGATCAGCACTTTACCCATTCCCTACTCCAAAACAATTCCTAAAAAGTAACAGGAAGCTTTTCAGTTTTTTTAACAAAAAAATATGGGTTGGGGGGAATGATATAACTAAGCATTCCAGTTTCCACATAGCAAAAAGCAGTGTACTAGGACTTCTAAATGCAAAGTTGTAACCATGAAGACTTAAAATACTAGTCCTCCAAAACCAGAAGTCTCAAACTTAGATAAATTTCTCTGTGAACTGTCAAAAGCAATTACTGTACTAAATTTGTTGGGAAATTTTTATTAATAAATTATATAATTACCATGAGATTTTCTATATTCCACAGCAGTGGTTATTCAATTTAGTAGGCATCAGATTGACCTGGAGGGCTTGTTTAAAACAGACTGCTGGGCAGAGCATGGTGGCTCACGGCTGTAATCCCAGCACTTTGAGAGATCAAGGTGGGCAGATCATGAGGTCAAGAGTTTGAGACCAGCCTGGCCAACATGGTGAAATCCTGTCTCTACTAAGAATACAAAAATTAGCCAGGCATGCTGGCACATGCCTGTAATCTCAGCAACTCCGGAGGCTGAGGCAGAATTGCTTGAACCTGGGAGGTGGAAGTTGCAGTGAGCTGAGACTGTGCCTGGGTGACAGAGCAAGACTCCAACTCAGCGGGGAAAAAAAAGCAAAACAGACTGCTGGCCCTACCCTGGAATTTCTGATGCCTGGGGTAAGATCCAATAATGTAAACCCCTAACAATTTCCCAGGTGATGACGTTGCTGCTGGCCTAAGAACCACATTTTCAGAACAGTGCTCTGTGGTAGCTATAGTGTGCCCAAGAGAACTGTGTACTGGCAGAATAGGTCTAATATTTCTAGTCTAAGAAAATGATTTGAATATTTACAACTAAGAGCAACAGTTGTTTATTTCCTCCTGAGAGAAGCTAAATAATTGGGTTTGTAATTATTTCTGTGTGTCTCTGTGTTTGCTCACATTTGGAAAATGTACTAAGAAAATTGGACATAGTATTACAAAGAAGCTGCAACTGTGATATAGTTGTATGTTGCAGTAAGGTTTCTAAGGTTTCTTCCTTCAGAAAAATATGATTAAAAAATTCAAATCTTTGATACATACTCTAATAACCTAACAAGTTAAGAAAAATGCAAAATTATGGGTCATACCAAGATGGGTGGAAATGTAAAGAACTGCCTTTTGGACAAGACAGCATAATGTAAGACAGCAAGAAAGTTACTGCATTCTGCAAAGACCACAACCACTCACAGAAGAACAGATTTTGTGAAATAATTAAGTACTATGAATTCCAAATAATAAAATTATTTTACCCTGAAATTAAGTAATGGCTGTTGAATTACCTAATATGTTAGTTTAAGTAACTCAGGTTTATGCTAGAAAGTCATGCATATATTTCCTAAATAATCCCTTGTTTAAAGAAAGAAAATAAATCCTTGATGAAACTGGCCTTGAATTATTTGCTGAATAGGCATAGGAAATCAGACTGACTACATTCAGTAAACTAGGTAAGTAAAATTTAGAAGTCTTCAAAAATACGGGCTAGAGGCATCACAAAAATGAGATTTATTAAAAATGAGTAATTACAAGGTGACATTTAAAGGTTAATATTTCTAAAGCTTTTGATGTATTTTAATTCAAAATATAATTTGGTATAATATATACTAACACAGCACGTAAAATGTGACTATGCTGGAAAGAAAACAGGAAAAGTTGGTAACACAAATATGACATCAATTAGTATCAATCTAAAAGCTTCTATTTTAGGATAAAGAATTTTATCAGTTAAAACTGACCACGTTCATGATTTGAAAGGCTCCTGCTCCTTCAAATGAAATAAGCTGAACTGTTTTTATTGTTATCTTGTCTGGTATCAGTTGGCATGTAAAATGTTATATAATAAGCCCCAATACACAGGCTAGTCCTGTATGTATCCTATTGCTCACTAAAAGGAAGCAAGGCTCCTTAAGCATAACAACTGCTTCATTAGGAAAGGGAAAAATGAGATGAACCTAGAAAAGCTTTTGGTTTTTAGAATATAATTTTCAGGTCATCAGTAGTAATCAATATTGGAATAGGAAAGAAGTTTTGCCACACATGGTTTAAGCAATGATATGTGAGTATGGAATGCAGCAGGTACAGTCAGCTGTCAACATTCTGAATCTCTAAGATTCATAAAGATCCTAAAAAGAAAAGCTAATATGAAAGGTACTATGAAAAAAATCAATACCTATTATAAAAAAATCCCTTCTTCTTGTGTGAAAAAAGGAGTAGATAATCAAGGTATGGATAGATTCTATAGGAAATGTCTTTAAGTTCTACTTGTCATTCTTATGTTAGAAAATAAGGAAGTGTTTACTAACTGCAAGTATTATGATAAAACAGCAAAATTAACAAACCTATGATGGTCACCACTGATTTGACCACAAGAATGTTTGTAGTTCCTAGTGTTACTAAACATTGTCTTCACAAGCAAGATAAGCAACTAAGCAAGTAATAGTCTTCTAAAAGTAGGTACTAGAAACAAATACACCAATGAAAAATAGAGCCCTGTTTCTGGTATAACAATTTTGGGTAGAAAGCCCCAGTCCTCAGGATAGGAGTGGGGACAAGATAATTCAAGAAAATTGACATTCTAGATCCTTCCTATACCTATTAGGATGACATACAAAGTCTTTTTTATTTTCCAGTATAACTTAGGGAGGGGTACAGCAAGTCACAATCTAAAAGGACTTGCTAACATCACACTGAACTCTAGCCATATACATATCTATGTTATGTCCAGCATATCATATCCTAGGAACAAGGTAACTGGTGTCATAACTTTCTTCTTTGCTTAACGCCACCCCCAAAATGGGTCCCTTTTTGAGACAGGGTCTCACTCTGTCTCTGTCACCCCAGACTGGAGTGCAGTGGCACAATCTCAGCTCATTGCAACCTCCACCTCTGGGTTTCCAGCAATTCTCCCACCTCAGCCTCCCTAGTAGCTAGAACTAACTAAAGGTGCACACCACCATACCTGGCTAATTTTTGCATTTTTTGGTAGAGATGGGGTTTCACCATGTTGGTCAGGCTGGTCTCAAACTGACCTCAAGTGATCCACCTGCCTCAGATTCCCAAAGTGCTAGAAGTACAAGCATGAGCCACGGCGCCCAACACCTTTACTTTTCTTTTTTTTGAGAGAGGGTCTCACTATGTTGCCCAGGTTGGAGTGCAGTGGCTATTCACAGGTGCAATCCCACTACTGATCAGCACAAGAGTTTTGACCTGCTCCACTTCCAACCTGGGCCGGTTTACCCCCTCCTCAGGCAACCTGGTGGTCCCCAACTCCCGAGAGGTCAACATACTGATGCTGAACTTAGAGCGGACACCTTACTGGCATAGCACACTACAGCCCAGAACTCCTGGATTCCAGCTATCCTCCAGCCTCAGCCTCCCAAGTAGCTGGGACTACAGGCACACACCACCGCGCCCGGCCCCTTTTCATTTTTTAATAGATTGATGTTGAGAATATTCAATTTGGTGGTCCCATATCATACAGGGTTAAATTAACTAAGGCCAACTATTTACTTATTGACACCCTTTGGAAAAAGAACAATTACGGATTAACTTTAGAGCAGTGCTTAAGCTGAAATGCAAATGCAGATTCTTATTCTGAGATGAGGCCTGAAATACTGAATTTCTCACAAGATCCCGCCAACCTACATGGCATGCCATAGGACTGGATGTGAAAAATTACTATCCTCCAAAATAACTATTAAAGTTGCAAATTCTTTTTTTTTTTAAACACTCTCACTCTGTGGCCCAGGCTGGAGTACAGCGGTGCAATCTCAGCTCACTGCAACCTCCACCTCCAGGGTTCAAGTGATTCTTGTGCCTCAGCCTCCCAAGAAGCTGGGATTACAGGTGCAAATCACCACACCTGGCTTAAAGTAGCAAATTCTAAGGAAGTATTTTTCAAGCGGTTCTTAACCACCTGCACCTAGTACCATCAGGATGCCTGGTAACAATGTAGCTTGATGGACTCCACCCCAGAGCTCCTGAATCTCTCTAGGGATCAGATCCAGGAAAGCATATTTTTTTAAAAGTGCCCCAGGTGATTTTATGCACACTAAAACTTGAGAATCAATATGCTACAGTTTGTCACTTGATAATGGATGGCCAGAAACCACAAATTTTCTAGGCTAAAAGCATGACCACATTATCTAAGATTTTCCTTACACAAGTGAGACTTATATAACTACCAAAGTCAAAAACACTGGATAAACAGAGAAAGTCTCCTTCACTACATATAAGGTTTAAATTTTTTATTCCTTTTATTATAATCAATGAATCTATTGTGAAAGTTTCCAAATACCTAGCAGTTGACATTTTGCCAATGCTTATATTTTGAGAGACCAACTCTTAGCACATGTAACATCATTTCTCTTATCCTCTATGACACCAATTTAAAAAGTTCTCAATGATTGACTTTTTCACATCAAAGAGAAGCATACTCACTAGCATTATCCTTGAGAATGTTGAATTCTTTGTACCACTGAAACTTCTAGCGTCCCCATTAAAACCAGTTACTTTATACAGCAGTCAGCTATCACTATTTCCAAAGCTATGAAAGTGAATAGGCTCCCAATCATTTCTTAACACCTTCTCATTTACCCATCCATTCATTCAACAAATACTCAAAAGTTATATGCCAACAAACTGGGTAACTCAGAAGAAATGCAAACATTCCTAGGACCATACAACCTACCAAGACTGAATCATGAAGAAATAGAAAATCTGAACAGATTAATGGATAAGGATTGAAGCAGAAATAGTCTCTCACCAAAGAAAAGCCCTGGTTTCACTGCTAAATTCTACCAAAGATATGAAGAAGAACCAATGACAATCCTTCTCAAATTCTTCAAAAAAAAACTAAAGAGAAGGGAATACTTCCAAACTCATTTTATGAGGCCAGCACTACCGTGATACCAAAGCCAGACACATAAAATAAAATTACAAGCCATTATCACTGATGAATATAGATACAAAAATCTTCAACAAAATATAACACAGCAAGAAGGCCATCACTAGATGCCATCACCTTGATCTTGGTCTTCCCAACCTCCAGAATTGTGAGCCAACAAGTTTGTTCATTGTTAATTACTCAGTCTATGGTATGCTGTTACAGCAGCACACAATGGACTAAGACACCACTCTAATCCCTGGAACTGTGAATACAGGGTATCATACCTGAATATCTTCCTTATGTGGAAGAGGGTATTTTGCAGATGTAATGAAGTTCACTAATCAGTTGACTTTAGAATTAATCAAAAGAGGCACAGTCTTGGTAAACCCAATCTCATCACATGAACCCTCTGGATAGTAGCAGCAGAGGAAGTTTGAGAAATTGGAAGCACAAGGAGTGTTTGACTGGCTTGAAGATGGAGGGGGCCACGTTTTAAGAATGCAGGTGGCCTCCAGGACCTGAGAGTGGCCTGATGCTGACAACCACAAAGGATATGAGAACCTCAGTTTTATAATCACAAAGACAGAATGCTGCCAAAACTTGAATCAGCGTGGAAGCAAACTGTTCCCCAAAGCCTCCAGGTAAGACGTCAGTCTGCCAACACATTGATTTCAGTCTTGTGAAACCTTAAATTCAGCTGAGTCTAGACTGCTAACCTATGGAACTATAAGATAATAAATGGGTACTGTTTTAAACTGCTAAATTTGTAAGAATTTGCTATTTAGCAACAGAAAACTAATATACCTCCTTCAAGAAGCTGCCAATCTAGAAGATGATATTGTTTAGTGTGACAGTGGAAAAATGTGCACAGGGTATTAGAAAAACAATGAAAGTGCCTAACTGGGGAGGAAGGATGGTAGAGAGAAAGGAAGAGAATTTAAAAAGAGATGGTCAAAAAGAAGAGGTGCTATGAGAAATACATGAGTTAACAATGAAGAAGTTAGCCTAAACAAAAGTAGAATATAAAGTGAATAAATCATAAATGTACAATTCAATTTTTTAAAAGTATACCATGAACAACTATAAAATCACCACCTAGGTCATGAAACAGAATATTCCCAATACTTCAGAAATATCTCTCTGACTCCCAACACAAAGCCCCCTTTCCCTTTCCTAATCACAACTTTTTCCCTCTCCCCTAGGGGTAACCATTATTCTGATTTTTATGGTAATTATTTCCTTTTCTTTGTATTTTTAGCACTTATGTATTTTTTTGTTTTTGAACTTTACTAATATATTTGTACTGTATATATACTTCATACCTTACTTTCTCAACATTATGTTTCTAAGGTTCATTCGTGCAACTGCATATAGCTATAGCTCATTCATTTTCACTGCTGTGAAATAATATAAATTTACTACAATTGATTTATCCATTCTACTGGTGATCATCATTTAAGTTATTTCTATTTTGTCAAATATGAATAATGCTATGGACAGTCTTATACATACTACATATCCTGGTATATATATACAGAAGTTTCTCTGGGGGATATATCTCAAGAGTGGAATTTCTGGGTCATAGAATATGTGTATTTTAAACTTTACTGGATCGTTCCAAATCATTTTCAAAGTTGATGTTCCAATTCACATCCCCACAAGCATCGTATGAGTGTCTCCACTGCTCTACATTCTTTCCAGTACTTGGAATTATCAACTTTTAAAGTAGTACCCACTGTGGTTTTATTTTCCATTCTCTTGATTACTGATGAGGTGGAGCACCTTTTCAAATATTTATTGGCCATTTGGAATTCCTCTTTAGTAAAGTACCAGTTCAAGTGTTTTCTCAGTTTTCTACTGGGTTGTCTTTTTCCTGTTTATAGAAATTCTATATATATTCTGGATATAATCTGTTGCATTTATTGGAAATCTTAAGAAGACTGTGGCTTACCTTTCCACTCTCTATGATATAAAAATCATTTTTAAAAACCTGTTTCTTTTTTTTTTTCTGAGGTGGAGCTTGCTCTGTCACCCAGGCTGCAGTGCAGTGGTGTCGATCTCGGCACACTGCAACCTCGCCTCCCGTGTTCAATCCATTCTCTTGCCTCAGCCTCCTGGGTAACTGGGGCTGGGATTACAGGCACACACCACCACAACTGGCTAATTTTTGTATTTTTAGTAGAGACAGGGTTTTGCCATGTTGGCCAGGGTGATCTCAAACTCCTGACCTCAGGTGATTCACCCACCTCGGATTCCCAAAGTGCTGGGATTACAGGCGTGAGCCACTGCGCCCAGCCAAAAACCAGTTTTTAATAGGAAAATCTATTACCCAGTTTTTTAGTAAGAAATAAGTTAAAATAATTAAATCCAAGGCTTAAGACTTCCTTTAAACAATGAAAATTTAGAAACTGTGAAGAGCAAAGAAGAAAGTTAAAAGTGAATAAGGAAATGCTTTAAATTTTTAGGACTAGTTTGATTCTAAAATTAGTTGCATTGCATTTGATATTGCAGGCTACTTTAGGAATTCAAAATAATATTCCTTTGTGTGAATTACCACACTGACCATACATTTTTCGCAAGCACAACTGGATTATTTCACAAATGAACTGAAAAGAACAATAAACATGTGCCTTACCATACTATTTAAAAGACATACTTTATGTTATAATATGAAGTAACATTAACCATCCAGCTCCCAAATACAGCCACTGTAAAAGGAATTGGAACCTAGGAAATCCTTGGCCCCAACACTACTGTCACACATCTTCTCTCAACATTGGTTTTATGGTCATCTATGGTTCATCTTCTTGCCTCTCCTAAAGAAACCATCCTACTGTCCACCCTTCCCTTAAAAAAAAAAAAAAATCCCAGGACAGTCTAACATCACTGTCCAATATAACTTCCTGCAATGATGAAAAAGTTCTATTTGTGCTGTCTGATATGACAGAGAGTAGGTCTGTCCAAGGTGCTGTCCAAAATGATAAATGAGGCTCCTGAGCACTTGAAATGTGGCCAGTGCAAATGAAGAACCAAGTTTTAATTTTAATTTTTTGTTGTTGTTGAGACAGAGTCTCGCTCTGCTGCCAGGTTGGTGTGCAGTGGCAGGAATCTCAGCTCACTACAATCTCCACCTTCCAGGTTCAAGTGATTCTCCTGCCTCAGCCTCCTGAGTAGCTGGGACTACAGGTGCACACCACCATGCCCAGCTAATTTTTGTATTTTTTAGTAGAGATGGGGTTTCACCATGTTGGCCAGGATGGTCTCGATCTCTTGACTTTGTGATCCGCCCACCTCGGTCTACCAAAGTGCTGGGATTACAGGTGTGAGCCACCACACCCAGTCTAATTTTTATTTTAATAACCACTTATGGCTAGTTGCTACCATACTGGATAGCACAGTTCTAGAAAAATTGGTGGCAAATATATTGTGACTGTTAGAAAATATACATAAATAAGGATCCAAGAAAAACACAATCTCAAATTAAGAACTGGTACTCTAGTCCATATTTCCAAGACTAATGAAACTAATTTTGTAAGTTACAGATTGCCTCTTTGGAAAATTAAACGACATTTTAGCAGTCTTCATTCTTATTTAGAAAGTACTCATTTCTTGAAAATCTTAGTTCTCATAGCTCCAATAACACTGCATTACTTTGGCTCACCCACTACATGTCAATTTTCCATTTTTTCCTTCCTTTGTGTAATCTTAGTCCACCTCCCCACAGTATCCTGCTCTCACATGTAGGCTTTACCCCAGTGTTGAGTCTTTGGTTTCCTGTTTTCTGTATTTCATTCAAGAGTTTTCTTCAGGCTTCAGCTATGACTCTTATTTGCCTTCTGTAAAACAGTATCACCTCACTATATAACCTTAAGGATACCATTTAATCTGATATTGCTTCTGTCTCTCTTTTATTTTTTTTTGAGGCAGGGTTTCACTCTGTGGTCACACTGGAGAGCTGTGGCACAGGCGCGATCTTCACTCACTGCAGCCTCAATCTCCCAGACTCAAGCAATTCTCCCACTTCAGTTTTCCAAGTAGCTGAGACTACAGGCACATTCCACCACAACGGTCTAATTTTCGTATTTTTTCTTTGAGAGACGAGGCTGGCAATGTTGCCCAGGCTGATCTCCAACACAGCTCAAGTGATCTACCTGCCTCAGCCTCTCAAAGTGTTTAAAGTGCTAAGATTACAGGGTGAGCCACTGCACCCAGCTTCAGATTGCTTCTCATTTGTGAAATAACTTAGAAGGTTACTATGGGTTCCTTCTGGTTTTAAGATCCTTTTTTTTTTTTTTTTTTCGCTGGAATGTAGTGGTGCAACCTTGACTCATTGCAACCTATGCCTCCCTGGCGCAAGTGATTCCCCTACCTGTCTCCTGTGTAGCTGGGATTGCAGGAGCCAGCCACTGCACCCAGCTAATTTTTGTATTTTTAATAGAGACAGGGTTTTGCCGTGTTGGCCAGGCTGGTCTTGAACTCCTGACCTCAGGTGATCTGCCTACTTTGGCCTCCCAAGTGCTGGAATTACAGGCAGGAACCACTGCGCCTGGCCTAGTTTTAGGATTCTATGAATTCTAGTACAGGCCTAGTTACTGAATCTTTTTTCTGTTTTTGTTTGTTTTTTCCCAGACTGATTCCTCTTTCCACTTTTTAAAATGCTGGTATCTCCCCTAGTTGTCAGTGCCTACTTTTTCCATTCTCTACATCCTTCCTCCAAGAATCATACAAACTCTCACTATGACTCTCTTGAATTTATTCTGTAACCTTAACTTCACTCCACATTCTTTTTTTTTTTCTTCCCCAAACAGCTCTGAGCATAGACCTTTTTTTTTTTTTTGACATGGAGTTTTGCTCTTGTTGCCCAGGCTGGAGTGCAATGGTGTGATATCGGATCCCTGCAACCTCCGTTTCCTGGGTTCAAATGATACTCCTGCCTCAGCCTCCTGAGTAGCTGGGATTACAGGCATGTACTACCATGCCCGGCTAGTTTTTTTGTATTTTTGGTAGAGACGGGGTTTCACCATGTTGGCCAGGCTAGTCTTGAACTCCTGACCTCAGGTGATCCACGCGCCTCGGCCTCCCAATGTGTCACTCTAGATTCTAAAGTTCAAGTTTCTATTTGCCCCACATGATTCACTAGATGTGCTACAATCCTTCAAAGACATCAGGCAAACAAAAGAAATTATAGGAACCAAACTTGTCAGTACGATTAGTGATAAAGAACACAAATTTTAGGGTCAAATGTATCAGAAATTGAATCCTAGTTCTGTCACTTATTAGCTGTGAGACCTTGATCAAATTATTTAATCTCCTGAGCCTCAATTTTCTCACATGTAAAATGGGGTCAAAAACAGTATTTACAACTCACTATGGTTTTTGTTCATGATACACACAACACACACACAGCTTAGCACTATACCTGGAATATGTTAAGACCTCAATAAATGTTAGCTACTATTCTAAGCAACAGCATTGCCATCTTTCTAGTCTTACAGGCTTAACAGTTATCTTGGACTCCTTCTGTCCTTTATTTTTTAAATAAATTCAATCAGCATTTGTACATTTTCATTTTTCAATATGATCTCAGTTTACCCGGATTTCATTCCCTCACAGCTTTCTATTATTATGAGCTACCCAAGCAATTACTAGATTTAAAAATATTCATAAGATCTCATTTTTGTTTCTACATTGCGTAGCATAATGCCTAAAACATCAGTTTCCCTATTATTACAGAATTCAAAAAATCTTTCCGCCTATCTATCTCCTCAATAGATCCCTTGAGTTCTTTGTGGGCAGGGAGTCCTCTCTGTACACCCACAACTGCCGAAGTCCTTTAGCCAGTAAATGTCTGTTCAATGAATGGTGACCTGTCTCTAACCCTATCAGCTACCTGGCTTCCTCATACGTGAAAGACAGCTCTTATATTCTCTAATCCAATAATTTATTTTGACCAAAGTGGTCTTACCACAATATCATCATGAGCAGTTTTATTGTATTAGTCAAGACCTTTTTGTCATCAAAATATTCTGGCCAGGCCCGGTGGCTCACGCCTATCATCCCAGCACTTTGTGAGGCTGAGGTGGGCAGACCACAAGGTCAGGAATTCAAGACCAGCCTGGCCAATATGGTGAAACCCCATCTCTACTAAAAATACAAAAATTAGCCAGGTGTGGTGGTGTGCACCTGCAGTCCCAGCTACTCGGGAGGCTGAAGCAGGAGAACTGCTTCAACCCAGAAAGTGGAGGTTGCAGTGAGACGAGATCACGCCACTGTACTCTAGCCTGGGCGACAAAGCAAAACTCCGTCTCAAAAAAAAAAAAAAAATTCTACTCACCTTAAGCAGAAAGGAGAATTTATTAGCTCACATAATTTGAAAGTATAGAGGCAGCACTAACTTTAGAAATGGCAGGTGACCCAAAGGTACAAACACTGCCATCAGAACTTGGTGTTACTGTTCCCATCTTTTGACTTTGCTTTCTACTTAATGGTAAATTCTAGGCTCATATCCTATTCTCTTAGCAACCACAGAGCTCAAAGCATGCCGCTTTCTCAATAGTACAACAAAAAATTCAGTTACTCATGTGTGCTGACTGCAAAACATGCCCACCTCTGAACAATCACTATGGCCAGAGCAATGGACTATAAACTATCAGCTAGGCCTGAGTCATTGGCATATGCTATGTCAGGGTAGGGTTCATATAACTGAGAGGGGTGGTTCCCTAGGAAAATGAGTATTGTTGCCAGAAGGGATTCAATGATGGACTGGCAAAATTAACTGATGTCCCTTATACTCTAAAATTTTTTGCATGCTGTCCACCACTGCCTAAAATAGCTTTCCCTCTTGTTTCTGGTTGCCCAAATCCAAGTTATATCCTTTCTGCTCCAAGAAGTCTTCTGTGATTTCTTCTAAGATTTTCCTTGTCCACTGATCAAGTCACCCATTCCCAAATATTCTTTTTTAATAAGAGATTAATCTTTTTTCGTTTTTTTGTTTGTTTGTTTGTTTTTTGAGACAGAATCTACTCTGTCACCCAGGCTGGAGTGCAGTCGCGTAATCTCAGCTCACTGCAACCTCCACCTCCTGGAGCCAAGCAAATTCTCATGCCTCAGCCTCTCAAGTATCTCAAGTAGCTGAGATTACAGGTGTCCACCATCACACCCAGATAATTTTTGTATTTTTAGTAGAGAAGGGGTTTCACCATGTTGGCTAGGCTGGTCTGGAACTTCCGATCTCAGGTGATCTGCCTGGCTTGGCCTCCCCAAGTGCTGGGATTATAGGTGATAGCCACCGGGCCAGGGCAGATGAACCTTTTAAAATAAACAGCACAGAAAGTCTCAAGAAAACATTCCCAATAAATTCAAAATCACGTCTAACTGATTGGGTAATACATGCTGTTTCCTAGGATATATATTAGAAGGACAACAGCTCTACCACGTACATGCTAAACATTATGAAAGAACAGTATGTGAGGCAACTTCTATATATTAGCATTCAAATAATTTTACTTAGCTTTAAATTTTCTATAAGGTCTACGCATACCTAATAACTACCATAAGTTGCTCCCGAATTAATCAAAGTACTTGCTATAAAAAAAGACTGTGGCTTTTGGAGTCACCTCAAATGAGACTAAAATCCTAGCTAATACCCTCTTCTCTGTCCTTTAGCCACAGATCTTTGGGCAAATTATTGAACATCTCTAAATGCTGGTTTCCACCATCGGTAAAAACAGAAATAGCAATACCTACTTAAAAAGAGGTTGCACGGTATAGCAGAAAGAACAGAGTTAGATGAACCTGGGCTGAAATTCTACCAGTAATACTATATAGTGGTAATAGCTATCTGACTTCCTCTAAGTGATCCCTCATGCAAAGTGGGCATAATAATATTTAATCCACAATTGTTGTGTGCAATTAACAAGATATTTCAAAATATCTAACACAATGAATTGCAAATAGTGAATACTCAATAAATGATGTCATCAGCATTCAATTATCTGTTTAAAACAAAACAATTCAGACTGAATTTTTGTACTAATTACCAAGGTCTGCCAAAGATTTTTTTATACTTCATAAATGATATTACTACATGTTAGAAATGAATCTAGTCTAATAGGTTATAAAATATCTTGTAATCTTTTTTCTTTTTTACACTTTTTGGCCAGATAAAAAGTCAACCAACAAAAAATTTGGTTTATAAAGAAACTATTAAAGTGTGGGCAAAACCATACTTAAAAATTCAGAACATCGTAAGGAAAAACCTCTTTGGTATTATTATTCTTCATAAATGCACTTGGATTTTCTTAGTCAATAAAACATTTCTCAAGGACTCAATATGTTGCTCCTAGAACTACTTAAAAGCAGGTGAGATAATGAGCTAGACAAGACTCCTGTAATCAACTTGCTCTTTAGCTTCAGGCTTGATGTGTTAACACTGCAATAACTCACACCAATACAAAATCACTATACGGTAGTATAGCCATCTCCTAAACAGAAGCAGGAAATCTGGGGTATGAATGATACTTTTAGATGCTGTCTATCAGAACACATACAAAAGGCAAGTGGCCGCTCATATTTACCTTAGCAAAAAACCATTTAATTCACTAAAAAATATTCAGTTCAACTGTTTCCACCAAGAGATTAAATGAGCAGGCATTTAATTTCTTCTATTTTATACTACAGCAAAAGTTCCTTTGGAAAGAATAGTTTCTTGATTTAGTTCTGTTTACTTTTCCAAAATGAGTGAATCATATGTAATACGTATTAATCTTTAATGAGTGCAAAGCATAGAAAATGTGCTCAATCTGAGATTTTAAAATATGACACCAAGTACTGCAGTCCGCGGTGGCTCATGCCTGTAATCCCAGCCCTTTGGGAGGCTGAGGGCAGCACATTGCTGAGCCTAGAAGTTCGAGACCAGTCTGGGCAACATGGCAAAATCTCGTTTCTACAAAAAACACAAAAAATTAGCTGGGCGTGGTGGCGCATACCTGCAGTCCCTGCTACGTGGAAAGCTGAGGCAGGAAGATCACCTGAGCCCGGGAGGTCCAGGCTGCACTGAGCAGTGATGACCGCACTGCAAACATGAACAATTCGGTCACCAGACACTGTTCCCTACAACTAAGAAAACCAAATAATACGTAGTTTCTTATTCTCTTTCCTGTGTTCAAAAACATACAGAACACAAAGTAATGCTTTAAAAAGGATAGCAGTATAGATATGATAGACTATCTTTTCTAAGTAGTTTAATTCGACTTTTGTTTTTGGAGGACATGAGGAGTGAGAGAGGAAACTAACGGGAGTCAGAAGGTTGGTTCTAGTTATTTTTACGAGTGTATTTATTCTGTAAGTCAACTAGATGGAGGCGAAGAAAGGGGTTCCAGCGTTCGGGTTCAATTTAAACACACATATTAAACACACACACACACCCCCAAACACCATTCAATTTAAACACGCACACACATCCCCAACACTGTTCAACACACACACACACACACACCACTGTTCAATTTAAACACACACACCCCCAAACTGTTCAATTTAAACACACACACACACCACTGTTCAATTTAAACACACACCCCCCAAACACTGTCAATTTAAACACACACACCACTGTCCAATTTCAACACACACACCCCCACTGTTCAATTTCAACATACACACGCACACCTCCACTGTTCAATTTAAAAACATACACACGCCAAACACTGTTCAATTTAAATACACACACACCCTCATTGTTCAATTTAAACACACACACACCCTCATTGTTCAATTTAAACACACACACACCCCAAATACTGTTCAATTTAAACACATAAATACACGCACCGTTCAATTTAAACACACACACACCCACTGTTCAGTTTCAACACACACACACACTGTTCAACACACACACACCCACTGTTCAATTTAAACACACACGCACACCACTGTTCACTTTAAACACACACACATCCACTGTTCAATTTAAACACACACACACCACTGTTGAACTTAAACACACACACA
>PVKP010018413.1:0-26183 GCA_004027715.1 Plecturocebus donacophilus | reverse complement strand
TCCAAACACCGTTCAATTTCAACACACACACACCCCAAACACTGTTCAATTTAAACACACACACCCAAACACTGTTCAATTTAAACACACAGCCACTGTTCAATTTAAACACACACACACACACAGGCCCACAGTTCAATTTCAACACACACACACACCACAGTTCAATTTAAACACACACACGGCCGGGCGCGGTGGCTCACGCCTGTAATTCTAGCACTTTGGGAGGCCGAGGTGGGTGGATCACCTGAGGTCAGGAGTTCAAGACCAGCCTGGCCATCATGGTGAAACCCCATCTTTTAAAAAAATAAATATATAAACACACACACACACCCCAAACGCTGTTCAATTTCAACACACACACCCTCAAAACACTGTTCAATTTCAACACACATATACACTCAATGTTCAATGTAAACACACACACCTAAACACTGTTCAATTTCAACACATACACACACCTAAACACTGTTCAATTTCAACACACACATACACCCACTGTTCAATTTAAACACACACACACTCAAACACTATTTAAACACACACACACCCAAAACTGTTCAATTTAAACACACCCACACACCACTGTTCAATTTAAACACATACACACCCACTGTTCAATTTAAACACACACACATACATACACACACACACACACACACACACATAACACCGCTTTCGAAAAACGCCAGGGCTGAGATCGACCCTTCCCTACAACGCAGCGGTCCGGACACCCCCGCTATTCTCATCCTTGAAGAGCTCGCACGACATTCCCGAGGCGGGGCGAGGGTCGACCTCCACCGTGGCAGAAGCCGATTTTCCTCAGAAAGACTAAAACGCCCCCATCAATCACGTCCGGCCCCTTCCCCCGGGGCGCCGCGGGCCGCCGCCTCTCCTCAGGCTCTGGGTCCGGCCCCCTCCCCAGGGGCGCCGCGGGCCGCCGCCTCTCCTCAGGCCGGGAAGGCTGCGGCCGTCGGCTTCTCCCCGTGACCGGGTCCGGACCCGGAGCCTCGGTATTAGCTGCTGTAACTGCCCCGCACCCGCCTCCCCCGGCCCGGACGGCCCCCGACGCCATGTCTCCAGCCGGCAGAGACGCCCCCGCCCCGCTCACCCGCCCGGGTGGTGTCCGTCAGGTCGTGGTTGGCCGCTCCCCGGGGAAACTCCCTCAGCTTCCGGCCGCTCAGGCTCAGCACCCCGGTGACCGCCGCCTCCTCCAAGGCTCGGTCGAGAGAGCGGCTCCATGAGCCCGGGCCAGAACCAGGGCCGGCCCCGGAACTTGAGCCGCCGTGAACACCAGGGACGTTAGCTCCCGACGCGACCGCGCCAGAGTAGTCGGCAGCCGCTGCCACAGCGACCAAGCCCGCGGCCGCCATTTCCCAGCCGACACCACTCGGGGCTACCAGCTCGGCGCATGCGCGGCCGGACCGATGGGTGGGCGGAGAAAGGGGCTCACAGACCCCGGACGGGTCCCGTGACGGGCAGCGCCGGGGTGCCCCTCGGCGCGGCCAGGCCCTTGCCCCCGCCCACATAATTAGCTTTTCAAGGGAAATTCAGGCGGACCTCACAAGTCCGGAGCAGCCCCTACTCTAACCTCCCAGGGGCATTTCTAAAATGCCTCTACAAAAACATCTTTCAGGCAACGCTCCGCACCCAAACTTCCCCGCCTTGCGGAGTAGTGGAGGATTACACTAAGCATTAAATTAGGATTTTTTTTTTTTTTTTTTTGAGACGGAGTTTGGCTTTGTCACCCAGGCTGGAGTGCAGCGGCGAAATCTCGGCTCACTGCAACCTCCGCCTCCTGGGTTCAAGCTATTCTCCTGCCTCAGCCTCCCGAGTAGCTGTAATTACAGGCACGGGCCACCACGCCAGGCTAATTTTTGTATTTTTTTTATGGATGGGGTTTCACCATGTTGGCCAGGCTGGTCTCGATCTTCTGACCTAGTGATCCGCCCACCTTGGCCTCGCAAAGAGCTGGGATTACAGGTGTGGGCCACCGCGCCCTACCAGGATTCTTTCTTAACACTGTTGCTTCCAGAAACTTGGACGGTGAGAGGAGGGGACCCTCTGGGATACGACCTAAACCTTTTCCCAACTTCACTGTATTACCAGATGATTTGGTGGACTTAACTATGGTTGCAGGAGGGAAAAACAAAACTGCTAATTGGGCTCAAAATTCTCATTGAAAACGTTAAATATTTTATATCGTCCATCCCTTTTATAAAATAGCTCTTCTTAATGAAAATATATCAAATATCTTTAATAGTACTTGTCCTTTAGGCAAGATTTCATTGTTGTTGGATAAAGGAAGATTAAAGTGTAAAATGTTGGTCTAGAACCAAAACCGAGGAACAGATAATGATCTGACTGTAATCTAAATGTGGGAATTAAAGGTAGAACCGAAGAGATGCTCTAAATTGAAACCACTCAAGTAATGAGTGGAAAATACTTCATTTAAAACCAACTAGGCTTCACTTATATTGCAACCACTCTCTAGCATATTCTTCCGTCTGTTTTACTGAAGAAGCCATTTCTGCTTTATGATGTAAATTTTACCAACAATTAATCAACTAGTATTTACTGTGGGAAATAGAAGAGGCTGTCAGATAACAATCCTTTTCCTGGAGGATTACAATCTAATTGTGGAATCCAGACAGGCCAATTCGAGAATGAGCCAAAAAAAAAAGGGCTATGAGCAATGGGGCTTACTTAGGCATTCAGAGAAAAGAAAGCTATATCGTGGATAAATTAGGTTTTGAATTAAACCTGAAGGATTATAAAGTAGGACAAGCTAGAAGGTGAGATTGGAAGATGGATCAGCATGAACACATCCAGATACGACTTATAGTGGTAACGTGGAGGATATGAAGACCATAGATCAGAAAGTTAATGTCAGCAAAATTAAAATAAGGGTGGAGAGATCCTCTCATTCAAGCCCCAATTCTTCAATGAAACCTTAATTAGCATTTCCCTGAATTGCTAAATGCTAGAAGTTGTAAACATGTTTAATCTCAGTGCCAAAGTTGATTAGTAACAGCAGCCCAGAGAACTGTTCTATAAACTCTTAATACATTCTAGTTACTTCAGCAAGTTCCACGATAAATTGTCAATATGTTATGAGCATGGGTCACAATGGCAGGTGATATATTTGTCAGCCCCAGCAAATAACATTTATCCAATGCATATATAGGTTTTTGTTATCCTGGGCTTCCTAAAATTGTTATTCTTCAAAAGATATTAAGCTATTTAAGAGCACTGCTTTTTATTTTTTTAGGGAGATTTCAACTACGACTGTCTATTCATATATTCTATACTAATGCTACAATGCTATAGAATTAGTTGTCAGATGTACCTTTTCAAATGCACCATTGTCATCTAATTTGATTGCGCATTACCTTCCACATTTACACTAAATTCTGTCAAGTTCTCTGTAATATGGCCTCATTCTTCCTATCTACATGTATTAATACATCCCACTGTAATAACATACTATGCTAGCCCCGAACTGACCAAGTTTATGGATTGATGTTTGAATATTCAACAAGATTTTAAGGTCTTAATAAATTACTCTATGCTATCCTAGAGCTGAGTATATTTTTTAAAGTTAAAAAAAATAAGCCAACCTTTGCTTGTGCCTGTAATCCCAGCTACTTGGGAGGCTAAAATAGAAGGATTGTTTGAGGCCAGGAGTTCAAGACTGGCCTGAGCAACATAGTGAGGGCACCCTACTTCCCACCCCCTGGTCTCTAAAATTTTTTTTAAAAAATTAGCTGCAGCCAGGTGTGGTGGTTCATCAGCACTTTGGGAGGCCTAGGTGGACGGATCACGAGGTCAAGAGATCGAGACCATCCTGGCCAACATGGTGAAACCCTCTCTACTAAAAATACAAAAATTAGCCGGGCATGGTGGCACATGCCTGTGGTCCCAGCTACTCAGGAGGCTGAGGTGGAAGAATTGCTTGAACCCAGGAAGCAGAGGTTGCAGTGAGCCAAGACTGCACCACTGTACTCCAGCCTGGCGACAGAGCAAGACTCCATCTCAAAAAAAAAAAAAGATTAGCTGGGCATGATGGTCCATAACTGTAGTCCCAGCTACTCATGAAGGTATTAAGGTAGGAGGTTTGCTAGAGGCCAGAAGTCGAGGCTGCAGCAAGCTATGATTGTGCCACTGTGCTCCAGCCTAGGTGAGAATGACATTCCATCTCTAAAAATGAAAAATAATTTTAAAAAATAGTAAAAATGAGTGGAAAGCAGTAGAGACCAAAGACAGATTATGTACACACACAGGAGAGGTTGGGAGAAAAGAAAAAAGAATTACAATTTTTGGGCACCATGGCTCATGTCTGTAATCCCAGCACTTTGGGAGGCTGAGGTGGGTGGATCACCTGAGGTTGGGAATTCGAGACCAGCCTGACCAACATGGAGAAACCCCATCTCTACTAAAAATACAAAGCATGCCTGTAATCCCAGTTACTTGGGAGGCTGAGGCAGGAGAATCACTTGAACCCGGGAGGCAGAGGTTACAGTGAGCCAAGATTGCGCCATTGCACTCCAGCCTGGGCAACAAGAGTGAAACTCAGTCTCAAACACACACACAACAATTACAATTTTTAAGGAAAACAGGATTCCTAAATCAGTAGATATTTAAGGCCAATGCGGTGGCTCACATCTGTAATCCTAGCACTTTCGGAGGTGGTTAGGAGCATCACTTGAGGTCAGGAGTTCGAGACTAGCCTAGCCAAAATGGTGAAACCCCATCTTTATTAAAAATACAAAAGTTAGCCAGGCATGAGGGCGGGCGCCTGTAGTCCCAGCTACTCAGGAGGCTGAGGCACAACAATCACTTGAACCCAGGAGGCGGAGGTTGCAGTGAGCCAAGATCACACCATTGTACTTCAGCCTGGGTTGACAGAGCAAGACTCCGTCTCAAAAAAGAAAAAGAAAAAAGAAACGTAGATATTTACAAGCCAAAAGAAGGGTCTGTGCATATGGGGAGACCTGAAGAAATAATATATACTATTATGTAAGAACAAGTCCTAGGTAAAGGAAGGATGGGAGGAAAGATAGATTAAGCAGTTAACATTGAAACTTCTAAGGATTTGAAGCTTCAGCTACAAAGTAAAGTAGACTATGAGGAAATTCTTACCCTACTCCCTGTCATCTCCATAAAGCTAGGTGACATTGCCTTATGAGAAAGAGATAAAAGAAATGGAGTCTTTGTGGGAGTTCACCAGAGTCTAGTGATGAATAAAATAAATGATCAAAGATAGTTGCAAAAAGGCTTTGAGCAAAATGGCTATAGGGATCTGTAACTTCTTCCACCACTGGTCTGTGGTCTGGGAGCAGAAGCTGAAAAAACAGGCAGTGCTGGTTATTCTGTGTTAGGAATTGATACAGTGAACTTCCCAGCTTCTTCCTGTTTATTTTTCAGACTGTAAATTCACTCATTCAACACTGAGGGCAAAAGTTTCACTCAAATCTCAGTAGCTCTTTCCAGCTCTGCATTTCACTATATCATGCAAAGATTATGTCCTCCCTTCCCCCTTCTACTCACTAGAAATATATCATGGTCAGTCCTTTTACGACTCCACTTCTAGGCTGGGTGTGATGGCTCACACCTGTAATCACAGCAGGGAGTCCGAGGTGGGTGGATCACCTGAGGTCAAGGGTTTGAGACCAGTCTGGCCAACGTGGTGAAACCCTATCTCTACTAAAAATGCAAAAATTAGCTGGGTGTAGTGGCACCTGCCTGTAATCCCAGCTACTTGAGAGGCGGAGGCAGGAGAATCACTTGAACCCGGGAGGCAGAGGCTGCAGTGACCTGAGATCACTACTGCACTCCAGCCTGGGCAACAGAGCATGACTGTCTCCAAAAAAAAAAAAAAAAAAAAAACACTCCACTTTTATGGTGGGCTTGGTGCAGTGGCTCACGACTGTAATCCCAACACTTTGGGAGGCTAAGGCGGGCAGATCTACTGAGGTTAGAAGTTCGAGACCAGCCTGGCCAACATGGTGAAACCGCGTTTCTACTAAAAACACAAAAATTAGCTGGGTGTGATGGCTCAATCTTGTAATCCCACCTACTCAGGAGACTGAGGGACAAGAATCGGCTGAACTCGGGAAGGATCCTGGGAGGTGGAGGTTGCAGTGAGCCAAGATTGCACCACTGCACTGCAGCCTGGGTAACACAGTGAGACTTTGTCTCAAAAAAATTAAAAAAAAAACTCCACTTTTATAAACTCAAAGCAGTATGAGTAGGATTAAAGTGAATCCCATTCTCTTCCAATGTAAAGCACAGAAACTGACTTGGTGAATATATTTAATAAATGGTTGATCCCTCCATTTCTTACTCCTTTAAGAAGAAGCACTAATAATTAACTTTTTAAAACTTTATACAAGAAAATTCAGACAATGTGATTCTTTACTCATTAAAGGGAAATGGAATAAGTAGAAATTAAACACGCACACACTAGGAGAATAGCTTCCTACTAAACTTTAAACACTGGTATACCTCATCTGAATACACTCAGAACTAGCAATTTCAGTCCCAGTATGCCATCACATTTGCTTGTGTTATCATGCTTCCTGTTAAACATATTTCAGGTAGAGAATAAACTGTAGTAACAAAGAAAATTAAAGACATTAGAAGCCTGCAATTTCTAAGTAAATCTTTAATCCCTATTAGTGGTCCACCAGTGTCCAAAATTCTTGTTGTAAACGTTGTGTTTATTGAAGTATCATTTAAAAAAAGGAAGCTAGTTCTGAAATAATCTATCCAAAAAGAACCCTCTCTAAAGGAAAGCTCCACATGCTTAGCTATTTTTTTACAGTGGCAAAACAAAACAAAACCCAAATAATTCTGACAAAAGTTGAAAGCACTACTGATCACAAATGAAGAAATTATTTTCTGCTTTAATATTGCCAATATGGTATTCTCTGTATTGCCAAATGAGCTATTTTTTTCCTCTTATCTCCTTATAGTAAAAATAAACCAACAAAAATTACTCTGGGACTGTGCATTTTGTGTGAATTACTAAGCTATTAACAGTAAAATATGAATTATATACACACCTATTCTAATAAAAACTAGCCACTGAGCAATGAAGCCTGTTTCCTCAGACAGTATTTTATGATTGGCTTAAACAGTTGACCCTTGAACAACATGGCTTTGAATTACTTGGGTCTACTTATAAGCAAATTGTTTCGAACCAAACAAACATCTTAGAATGCAAAACCCATGTACACAGTGGGCCAACTTTTTGTATACACAGGTGTGGGACCAATTCCCCGTGTATACTGATGTATGACTGTAATTAAAATTGTGGTGAAGAGTTTACGCCTGCTTTTAAAAAATGCGTATCTGATTAGGAATACTGGACTTTTCTAATAGGTCTACCTAACTTGAATACCAAAGTAATAAAGTATAATCATCATTGGTAGAATAGATTTAGTTACCATGGTAAAAATGCTAAAGCATGGCTATTACCAATTCTTAGGTATTTGACAAACCACACCATTCCACTACTTTCTGTGGGTACTCAATTCACACAAGCAGTTTATCATCAATTAAGAATTAGAATATCTGAGCTCAAAAAAAACCTGCCACGTGCAAGTCTTGAAAACACTGGGACTCACTTTACTAAGAGATGTGAAAGGAGGGGTTAAACTGGATTAGTCTTTAAAGGCTCATCTAACCCAATACTCTATATTGTAAAGTATACTGGATTCTTTTTTTTTGAGACGGAGTCTCACTCTGTCACCAGGTTGGAGTGCAGTGGTGTGATCTCGACTCATTGCAACCTCAGCCTCCTGGGTTCAAACAATTCTCCTGCCTCAGCCTCCCGAGTAGCTGGGACTACAGGTGCCCGCCACCACGCCCAGCTAATTTTTGTATTTTTAGTAGAGACAAGGTTTTAGCCAGGAGGCCAGGATGGTCTTGATCTCCTGACCTTGTGATCCACCTGCCTTGGCCTCTCAAAGTGCTGGAATTACAGGAGTGAGCCACTGCACTTGGCCTTTTTTCTTTCCTTTTTTGAGATGGAGTCTCACTCTGTCACCCAGGCTGGAGTGCAATGGTATAGTCTCGGCTCACTGCAACCTCCGCCTCCCGGGTTCAAGCGATTCTCCCACCTCAGCCTACTAAGTAGCTGGGACTACAGGTGTGTGCCACCACACCCGGCTAATTTTTGTGTTTTTAGTAGAGAAGAGGTTTCACTATGTTGGCCAGGCTGGTCTTGAACTCCTGACCCTGTGATCCGCCAGCCTTGGGCTCCCAAAGTGCTGGGATTACAGGCATGAGCCACCGCGCCCGGCCTGGATGTTTTTTTTTTTTGCCCAGCCTGGATGTTCTTTTTTTTTTTTAAGATTTATTTGTTGGAGCTACAAATGAAATCATCAAAAGGCAGAGGAATGCTAATAGGAGAGTATAGATTTTTTTTACCAATTTTGCTAGTAGATAACGTTTCATACTCTAAAAACTACAAATAACCACTACAAAGTTCTTTGTAACATAGAACAATCTAAAAACCACCACTCAATCTTTAGAGCTGAGAATAAATCATGTGAAACCTGTAACATTTTATTTGTTAAAAATGAACAGCTTCAGAATAGATCTAAATGTAACTTTTCCAAAAAACACCAAAAAGTACAGTGTAAAGCACCTCCTCATTAAATACAAACTTTCATTTTGTGATGCACTGCATCAATGTTTTGCATATACCTTGATGCAAAGAAAATTTTAAGTTGCATCTTGTTTTTTTTAAAAAACAAAACTTTTGCTGAACAAGCATGATTACAACCACATTCCAATAAAGAAAATTTTCCTTCAACAAAGGATATTGTTTTGTTTATATACAACATGTGAGCACTCAACAGTTTTAATTTAGTTGTACCAAAGGCAAAATATTATACTTTAAATTACAGATGCATGAAGAACAAAAGTTTAATATACCAAAGATAATTTGTTATTTGATGCACTCAATGTCAATATTTGGGGCAATTTTTAAGGTTTTCCCAAAAAATGGCATTAATAGCTCTATACAATAATAGTTAAGAACAGGAAAATGAAAACGCCTTTATACCATATTTTCACAAACCGTTCTAAAAAGACAGCAAACTTGTGCTCAGCTGCTTTTCCTTGCTTTAAAATAAGCTACCTGTAATTCTAAGTCAGACTAAAATGTACTGTTCCTAGACCAAATACAGGCATTCATACTTGCAAAAATGTTTTGCAATGAGTTCTTGGCCTATATGAAAAGCATCAAATAACTAAGGAGAGACTAGAATTTATTTTCAAATTCTGTGACTGATTTCCAACAATCCCTTATCAGTAGAAGTACCAGCAAAATATCAGCTATTAAGGATCAGATTTAATTCTTTGGTATAAGCATGAAACTATTACTGATAGCTTTCCATGGCTGGCATAAACCATTAAGTAACCCAAGAAGCATGAGCGACAACAATGAAGTCTAGTACACAAGGCAAGGCAGGCCAAGAACGTTAATGTTTTGTTTTACAGGAGAAGTCAACACTAACAATATACTCCTGAGAAACTAACACTTATTTAGATGTTTTTAACATAATAGCAAACTAAAATGTCAAGCTTCAAAATGACCAAACTTGTAACTTATAGCTGGAATATTTTGCTGCATTTGGCATTATACCATAATTTATAGTATACAACATCTGAGGACTCAACCATAATTTATAGTATACAACATCTGAGGACTCAGTACTATCTTGGCACAACAGACTAACTTTTCCCACTCCATCAGAGGTGGCAGGTGGCAGGGAGGTGGGGGGAGGGCCTTTTCTCCCCATAAATGCCTGAACTTTAATTTATATCATATAAGAAATCAGTGAAAGGTAAACAACAAGGTTAATGTAACTCTATTATAAATTTTGCATTTTTTTCTGTGACATATACAAGTATATTTTTGTTTTTGGAGCTATAAATTATTTAATTTAGCAATCTTCAAAGCTCATAAATTTCACCTTTTCAAATAAGAAATTTTAACTTCAAATAAGAAGTCTAGGACTTTATGGCTATTAATTTTACTATCAAAATATCCAAGGGACTCAATTCAGTGTAATAATTATACTTTTTCTAAATATCATTTGAATAATTCTTTGCGGGCACTAGAACTCAAGACTACACTAAATACAAACAGTACACCTACAACTTGGGCTTTGAAGCTTTTCATCTCAATTACCTGTCCTTCAGCTTGCTACTTACTTCCTCTCATGCCTTCCTTTATTAATCACAAACTATCATTTTTTTAAACTGGACCTTCTCCTCCAAGGCCCTATCAGATAACTTTGTAAATATGCATTTACAGTCTTTAAAGACCATCATTTTAAACTGAGACTAGAAACTAGAGCCACATTTCTTGTTAAAAGTTCAGCACTAAAGCTGTATAATTCCAGGGGATTACACTGTCTGAAAAATGAACCAAGTTCTAGATATTCCCATAAATCTTAAAATCCAAAACTGGAATTCTAATAAATTTTTTTATATCTCTAAAGAAGAAAAGGCAACTGTACTTACTACATCAACACTATTAAAGGATAAGTGACAGCAACAAAGGGACCTACTCATGTTTCTCAAGAGCAAGATTTACAGTGACAAAGTCTAAAATATGGGCAAAGATGATGAGATCCTGAATACCACTATCATAAAAATAATCAATTTCTATCTTCCTCTCGTCTTTCTGCTGCACAAGGAACCAAAGAAGTCAAACAGATGATTCTTCTGTCTCAGCCAACCATGAAATCTTTAACAACAGATAGGTTCAATCCCTATTATTCTTTCAGGGCATTATTTCATACACGTTTAAAAAAAAAAAAACTTCAAAAATAAAAATAAGAGTTATTTAGCCTTGTGAGTATTCTGAAGTAAAGTTTCTTCAATTTCTGTGATGAACTCTTCAAGGAATTCAACTTTTCAAACAGAGTCATCACTCAAAAGTTCCTTCGACGTGGGCTCTATCCCACGGTTACAAAGCGGCTTCCCCCTTTGTGGTATGTGAGAGTGGCTCTTTGTTCCTTCAGGATTCCAAACCGCTCATTCAACGTCATCCCTGTCTAGAGAAAAGAAAAGAAAAAACAAAAACAACAACAAAGCAACAATTAACAACTTTACTGAAAGCCACATTTGCCTTGAAACAATAGTGTTACCTTATGATTAATAGTAACAATAGCTAACATTTCCTAAATATTTACGTGTAAGATCTCATATAAAGCCTACACTATGTACTATATAAAACACACATACACTATAATGCCTAGAATAATTATTTTCAGGCTCTGTAAAAACTGCCACCAACTCATGATGTCTTTGATAAGAGTAAGAACACTTCAGATCTGTAAATACTTTGTGGCTAATTTTCTTGAATTACGGTGAGTTCAACAGAAATTCAAATCAAATTCAAATGAAAATCTGTTTTTTATTAACAACAGCATCTACAAACTATACCATTTCTGGAAGACAATAATAGTAACAAAATAAAAATAAGCAAAACAAATTTGGTCAAAGTTCTTTTTCTTTTTTCTTTTTTTTGAGACAGTCTCGCTGTGTCACCTAGGCTGGAGTGCAGTAGCACAATCTCACCTCACTGCAACCTCAGCCCCCTGGGTTCAAGCAATTCTCCCACCTCAGCTTCCCGAGTAGCTGAGATTACAGGCACATGCCACCAAGCCCAGCTAATTTTTTTATTTTTCGTACAGATGAGGTTTCTCCATGTTGATCAGGCTGGTCTCAAACTCCTGACCTCAAGTGATCTGCCCACCTTGGAATCCGAAAGTCCTGAGATTACAGGCCTGAGCTACCGCACCTGGCCAATTTGGTCAAATTTCTATCCATCCTTCATATCTTCAATTTCATATTATTTCAGTGAATACCAAAAGAGCATCTGACAAAATCAATGACTCATTCATGATAAAAATTCTCAGCATTTCAGGAATAGAAGGGAGCTTCCTCAATCTGACAAAGAGAATCTATTAAAAAAACTGCCAACTATGGCTAATATCACACTAAATGGTGATACATTTAATGCTTTCTCCTCAGGCTTTGGAACAAGGCATGCATACAAGTATACATCTTGCCACTTTTGTTTTGTTTTGTTTTGTTTGAGGCGGAGTTTTGCTCTTGTTGCCCAGGCTGGAGTACAATGGTGCAATCTCGGCTCACCGCAACCTCCACGTCCCAGGTTCAAGCAATTCTCCTGCCCCAGCCTCCCTAGTAGATGGGATTACAGGCGCCTGCCACCACACCTGGCTAATTTTTGTATCTTTAGTAGAGACAGGATTTTGCCATGTTGGCCAGGCTGGTCTTCAACTCCTGACTTCAGGGGATCTGCCCGCATTGGCCTCCCAAAGTGCTGGGATTACAGATGTGAGCCACCACACCCAGCTGGTTTCGACAATTTTTGTGTTACGCTTGTATCTTGTAACCTTGCTAGATGGCTATACTCAAACAGCAGAACATAGTGAGTGTTAGTGAAAAATCAGAACCCTTACAGATGCTGGTGGGAATGTAAAGGTGTAGCACAGACTCTTCTAGGGAAAACAGTCCAGCAGTTCCTCAAAAGGTTAGATAAAGAGTTACTATACAACCTAACAATTCTACTCCTAGGTATTTACCACAGAGAAATAAAAACATATGCTCACACAAAAACTTCTGCACAAATGCTGAGAGCAGTATTATTTGTAACAGCCAAAGAGTGAAAACAACCCAAATATCCATCCACTAATGAAGGAATAAATAAGATGTACTATATACATATGATGAACACTATTCAGCAGTAAAACAAATTTAAATACGGATACAACGTAGATGAACCTTGAAAACATTATGCTAAGTGCAAGAATTCAGTCACAAATATATACTCTATGAGCCGATTTATATGAAATGCCAAAATAGGCAAACTGGCAGACAAAAGTAGATTAATGGTTTCCTGGGTTTCAGGGGCAGTTAGGACACCTTGTTTATAATTCACTATTATAGTAATTGTTCTGTTAATTAAAACACACTCAGCAGATAACCCAAAAAAATACAGAAAATTTTTTTTACCTGTTTTCCGACACTGTTTATGTCAAACTGTAGGGGAACACCTTTAGGAACTTTCTTTACATCATTTTGCTCCCGTTTTGTTAAAAATGAAGGTACAGCAGTACGAGTTAATCGTGGTTTCTGAGTTCTATTAGAAAAATATTAATATATCAGAGCAGCTTAACAGTGAAAAGAAAAATAAATTCATTTGTTACTTAAGACATCTTGTACACATGTTCAAATGTATTAGGGCCATTTTGTTTGTGTGCTTAAAAAAAAGTGTCAGCTATTCCAGACTAAAATATAATTGTTCAGAGAATACCTCTTTAAATAGAACTACAAACTTTTCAACAAGTTGGAATGTCTGGTGATTCCTAAGTCTTGATAATAAAGCACCCTCTAAAGTCTTAGGCACCCATTCTACATGCTTTTCATTTTAATCATTAAGATGGCTGGATGGCTAGGCACAGTGGCTCAGGCCTATAATCCTAGCACTTTGGGAGGTCAAGGCAGAATGACTGCTTGAGGCCAGGGGTTAAAGACCAGCCCGAGTAACATAGCAAGGCCCCATCTCTACCAAAAAAAAAAAAAAAAAAAAAAAAAAAAAAAAAAAAAAAAAAAAAAAAAAAAAAAAAAAAAAAAAAAAAAAAAAATATATATATATATATATATATATATATATATATATATATTAGCTGGGCGTGGTGGTGCATGCCTATGTTCCCAGCCTCAGGAGGCTGAGGCAGGAGAATCACTTGAGCTCAGGAGTTCGAGGCAGCAGTGAGCTATGATGGCACTACTGCATTCCAGCCTAGGCATCAGAGTGAGACCTTATCTCTTTAAAAAATCAAGAGATGGTTGAATGCAACATAAGCTCCATAAATCGACAAAGTTTATAATGCAGTAATTTTAGAGAAGGTAGGTCTGTATGGTCTGAAATGTAAAGAATTGAAAATATTACAGGGACTAAGGGAAGAAGTAGCATGTATATTGTCATCTCATTTATTATCGTACATAAAAATATACGTATTGGGTCAGGTGCAGGGGCTCACACCTATAACCTCAGCACTTTGGAAGACCAAGGCAAGAGGACCGCTTGAGCTTGGGAGGTCAAGGCTGCAATAAGCCATGATCGTGTCACTGCACTCCAGCCTAGGTAACAGAGTCAGATCTTGTCTCAAAAAAAAAAAAAAAGTACATATAGTACATATACACAGAATTTTTAAAGTATAAAAAACACTGTCCTTGAATGTCCAGTTTTCCCCTGTCGTTTTTAGTCTCTTATGCTGTGTTAGTGGCACCTGGGCTGGGAGGACACTGCCCCATCTAGGTTTTTATAAATGTCTTGCTCAAGTTCAAAACTCCAGCTTGTGAATCAACTGTGCCTTTTTTGACTTGGTAAGCAAGTATTAGGCTTTGGAGTGAGGGGAGGTCTGTAATGTGAAACAACTTCTTGTCTTTTCTTCCATTGTTGTAAATAACTTTTAATGGCCAAACCACAGATTTGTACGTTTTTTTTCTAACTGCTATAAAACCATCTCTTCCACCTGGTTTTACTGGAACATTTGGAAAAGAAACAAATGTCCTCCTTTAGAAAAAACAAAAACAAAAAAAAACACTGTTCAAAAGTGGTCATTTAGGGCTGCAGAACCAGGAATCAAGGGAGCTCTTCCTTTTAACTTTATACCATACTGTTTCCATATTGTATCACAAATATTACTTTCTTCTTGGTTTATCCTAACTTGGACATCATTCTCTGAGCAGAAGTACAATACTTTATTATCTCATGTACTAAGATGTTATAATTTCTGCAAAAAGAAAGAAACAACTTACACTGGGCATTGCACTGCTCCAGGATTGTCAATAGATACAGTCAAAATTCCTCCATTTGTGGTGGAAGTCCGCCATCTAGTTTCAAAAAAAAAAAAAAAAAAAAAATCAAAAAATTTCATTAAACGTAGGTTTATAAACCCTATGTATATTCAAAATAAAAATAAGCATTTTAAAAGTAGCCATTACTTTTTCTTAGCTTGCAAGACATAAATACCTAAACCCCACCATGATATAATGAATCAACATCTTGGGTATAGGAACTGGGCATCTGAATTTATTTATTAAATATTTTTCAGTGTTTTTAAAACTCAAATAGTAAAGAAGAACTTCTAATAAAAAGCAACAGTCCCTCACCCCACTCTTCTCCTGCTTTCCATTCCTACTCTCCAGAGGCAGCATTTTTAACCTTTCTGTTTTTACTGCTTGCTGGTTACTTCCAATTCACTAAACAGTATGCTTATATAAAAACCTTGCTATGATGAATAAAGATTTAGTTCATTACACTATCCTCCAGTTTGAAACATTTTGATGGCTGTATCACTATTTCACTGCCTTTGTAACTTTAAAGACTTAAATCTCTGTTTTTTTTCAGTAGAATCTGTTGACCCTCACCCCTAACTTTATGTGAAAGGATAACAGTGCCTCTATTCCTTCCTTCCACCTCTTCCACTTTGTACCTCTCACCTTTTATTATTTTATTTTGAGACGGAATTTCGCTTTTGTTGCCCAGGCTGGATAGCAGTGGCACGATCTCAGCTCACTGCAACCTCTGCCTTCCAGTTTCAAGCGATTCTCCTGCCTCAGCCTCCCAAGTAGCTAGGATTACAGGCGCCCACCACCACGCCCAGTTAATTTTTTGTAGAGACGGGGTTTTGCCACGTTGGCCAGGCTGGTCTCCTACTCCTGCCCTCGTGATCTGCCTGCCTTAGCCTCCCAAAGTGCTGAGATTACAGGTGTGAGCCACCACACCCGGCCATATCTCTCACTTTTTGTCAGCTCTTCCTTTATATTCACATTAGTCAAAATCTGACATTTACATTATATTGTGTTCTCTATTTTGTGTTTTGTCTAACAGGTTGATTCTCAAAGTTCAAAACAAATAACATTTATATTATTATGATTATGTAAATATTGTTCACGGCAGAAGCAAAAGGCTATAATTACTATTTCTTTCCCTGTGGTTTCTAACGTCATAACCCCTGTGATAAAAAATACTACCAGTATCAGTTTCACAGTTTCCTCTCTAACACTCCATTTGCTAAAAATCATGCCCCACTGTAGCTGGCGTCGTATCTGGACCATGACCATGTTTTACAGGCAGCTCTCTGATCTGCAGGTTCTACATCCATGTATTCAACTGATTTCAACCACAGATTGAAAGCAATCCATGGATATGGAGGGCCAATTGTAAGGAACTTGAGTATCTGAGGATTTTAATCTCTTCAATAGTCCTGGAACCAATTCCCCTGAGACATGGAGGACCAACTGTACATTATTTGTTTTCCAAAAAGTAGCCATAATTTTAAATAGTTTAATCTCAAAATCTAATCGCACTGATAGAATTAGAATGTTACAATGCACACTTAGGAGGTGTAATTATAACAGCATAAAATAGATTTTCAAAAGATTTTTTTATACAGGTAAGAAAAAAAGACTGTAAAAAGGAAAACTATTGTTTTTAAAGTTGTACAAATTTGTAAAACCGCCACTGAATTTTATTCTATTCATTCCCTAAATAGATTCATTTGTATAAAAGCAGTTATAGCCAAAAATAAAAAGTAAAAAGCTGTTTAATTAAAATGGAATAGGCAATAAAAATTAAAAATAATAAACAAATAATCTACTTGGCACTAAAACTGTTACAATACTGACATGAAAACTCAAAAGGTTTTTCGGGAAAATTAACAAAGGACAAAATAGGATTTATTTATTTTAGGCTCAATTTTTTAAAATATTTTTTTGGAGATAGAGTCTCCATAGCCTGAGCTATGCTGCCAATGCTGGTGTGCAGCGGCTATACACAGGTGAGATCACAGCACTTCACAGCCTTTTAACTCTTAGGCTCAAGCAATTCTCCTGCCTCAGTCTCACAAGCTGGGACTACAGATATATAGCACCACTAAGCCCAGCTTTCAGGCTCAATATTATTTTGGGTTTCAATTAATTTCTTCTGGGCTGGGGCACATGATAATTTGAGTAGTTAGTATTCTGAGAGTTTTGAAATAACCTTGAAAAACAAATTGAAACTTACTGACGAGTTCTCTTTGCTACTACATCGTCTAGCAGTTGTTCTGTGTTCAACTGGGCCTGAACCTGAAGGGGAAAAAAAAAGCAATAGGTCCCACAGAAAGCAGAGGATTTGAATCTAAAGAGTGATCCTGCTCTAGAACTTTATAACCCAGTGGGGTATGGGCATGAATGCAGAAGAAGGGCCTGTGCTATTCTGGCAACACTTCCCTGTTGAAATTCCTGTAAGAGAACAAGTGGCAAATACAAGTTTATTCCCAAATAACATGTTAAATTCTATTGAGGGTAACAAAAGACAGGAAATAGAAAAAATATAATAGAAAGAACTAATCTACTGTCACGTTCTCCACATCCCAAACCCAATACTGCCTGATTGAGACTTACTAAAGGTGGCTGCTCAGGTTCCTCTTTGGGTAAAAACAAACAAACAAACACTGCCAAAGTTTTTTAATACCTTCAGGCCTCTTCTGAAAAGAAAAGTTGCCTGACGAGTATCTTTCTGATGATTTAATTTATTTCCACTCCTGGTAAAATTAGCTGGAATGCTATTTCTGCAACAAAAACACATATGCCATGCTAAGCCATTTAACTACCTTCAAACACCTTAAGGAAAAATAAGCAAAACTAGTTAAATTCATAGGCTGCAAACTTCAGGTGCAAATAACAAACTCTGAATCATTTCCTTATTTACAAGAAGCTATCGAGACTTGACTAACAAATACCTCCCTCCAAAGCATAGCACATAACCACATGTTAATTTCAAACTACTTTATTTTCCAAATACTCAACTCTCTAATATTCCATATATCTTCTGAAGACATTAACAATCACATTTTTAGTGCTATTTACTATATTCGGTGAAAGCATAACTTTACAATTTACAGGATTAGTACAAAGAAAAACTACACATTGGCACATCATAGTCAAACTGAATATGCGAACAAACAAAAATAAAGAGACTGGTTTGAAAAATACCATGTCCTCTTCCAGCTTTCTCTTCCTTCCTCACTCAGAAACCTTTATGCATTAATATAAACCATACAGGCTGGGCATTGTGGCTCACACCTGTAATCCCAGCAGTTTGGAATTAAATAAATAGTACTTGAAACTGGTGAGTGGATCACTTGAGGTCAGGAGTTCAAGACCAGCCTGGGCAACATGGTGAAGCCCTGTCTCAACTAAAAACACAAAACTTAGCCCCCTTTAGTGGCATGCACCTGTAGTCCCAGTTACTCAGGAGGCTGAGGAATGAGAATTGCTTTAATCAGGGAGGGAGAGGTTCCAGTGAGCAGAGATCATGCCACTGCACTCCAGCCTAGGCAACAGAGCAAGACTTCAAAGATTTCATCTCAAAACATAAATAAACCACAGAAAAACTTATACTCTTCTATTTTTTGTTTTTTCATGCCCAGAACAATGCTCTTAATTATGTTTGATTTCAACCAATTCTTTTTTTTTTCTTTTAAGTTCTGGGATACATGTGCTGAACGTGCAGGTTTTATGTAGGTATACATGTGCCATGGTGGTTTGAGGCACCTAATTTGTTTTCTATAGGAAGTTGGTGAAATGTGAAAAAATTAAAATTTCATATTTATGCAATATTCAATCCTCTAATATTCCATGTCTTCAACTGATCTACTGATAAATATGAAACACTATATAAGTAAGTGTTTAACAGATTCCCTAGTCTTACCTCCAATCTTTCAGAGGTTCAAGTGTAAAATTCCCCTAGCTAACCCAATTAACACGTAAGTCTCATGCAAATGATGGGTTCTTATTTGAGAAGGTCCCCGTTCACAAAAGGTATTATCAAGTGATTGCCAAAAGATGATGGTTAAAACTGCAATTCCAGCCATTCCATTTTTTAAATTTTTTTTTATTTTTTTGAGACTACTGTTGCCCAGGCTGAAGTGCAGTGGCACGATCTTGACTCACTGCAACCTCCACCTCTTGGGTTTAAGCAATTCTCCTGCGTCAGCCTGGGCCTGGAACTACAGGCATGCAAGACTATGTCTGGCTAATTTGTGTATTTTAGTAGATGGGTTTTTGCCATGTTGGCCAGGCTGGTCTCAAACTCCTGCCCTCAGATGATCCACCCACCTCAGTCTCCCAAAGTGCTGGGAATATAGGCATGAGCCACTGCACCCAGCCATTCCATTTTTTTAAAAACCTTATTCCAGGTTTCGTTTTCTGAATTATCTTCTACTTAAGACAATAGTACTTGAAACTGAATAAGGAAACTTCACACCTCATCAACTTCATCTACTTTGTCTTTACAGAGAAGAGAATGCCATAACAATAGATCATAATTTTTCTTCTCTATTTTAGAGATGGGGGTCTCAGTATGTTGCCCAGGTTAGCCCTGCATCCTGGGCTCATGAGATATTCCTCCCTTAGCCTATTAAGAAGCTGAGACCACAGGCACATGCCACTGCACCCAGCTCGCAGGCCATGATTTTTATATTTTTATTATTTGATTTAGTACAGAAATAATTTCAGTTTAAGAAGCGTGCATGAAGAATTCTTTTCTAGTTTGATTTTTCCACAACTAACATACATGTGATTCAGTGTTCTAGTAAGAGCCATCCAGACTGAGTAACAAATTGCTTCCAGAATTCCCAATTTTGAATAATTCTGAGATGTTAAGAGTTCTACCAGAGCTGGGCACAGTGACACATGCCTATAATCCAGCACTTTCGGAGGTTGAGGTGGAAGGATCACTTGAGGCCAGGAATTGAGACCAGCCTGGGCAACATGGTGAGACCCCATCTCTAAAAAAAATTTTTTTTTTAATTAGCTGGGCATCGTAGCATGTATCTGCGGTCCCAGCTACTCAGGAGGCTGATGTGGGAGGATCACTTGAGCCCAGTGGGTCAAGGCTCCAGTGAGCAGTGATGGCGCCACTGTACTCCAGCCTCAGCAATAGAGTAAGAAGACCCTGTCTCAAAAAACAGGGGGAAAAAAAAGAGTTCTACCAAAGTGATCAGTTTTTGCAATTTTATTCTATATGTTACGGAGGTAAAGAAGCAGAGTGATGCTTTTTAAAAAGCTTATAATGGGGCCAGGCGCAGTGGCTCACGTCTATAATTCCAGCACTTAGGGAGGCCAAGGCAGGTGGATCACAAGGTCAGGAGTCCTAGACCAGCCTGGCTAACACAGTGACACCCCGTCTCTACTACTAAAAATATAAAAATCAGCTGGGAGTGGTGGCACGTGCCTGTAGTCCCAGCTACTTGGGAGGTTGAGTTAGGAGAATCACTTGAACCCAGGAGGCAGAGGTTGCAGTGAGCCAAGATTGCACCATTGCACTCCAGCCTGGGCGACAGAGCGAGACTCATTCTCAAAAAAAAAAAAAAAAGCCAGGTGCAGTGGCTCACGCCTGTAATCCCAGCACTTTGGGAGGCCGAGGTGAGCGGATCATGAGGTCAGGAGATCGAGACCATCCTGGCCAACATGGTGAATCCCCATCTCTACTAAAAATACAAAAATTAGCTGGGTGTGGTGGCGTGTGCCTGTAATCCCAGCTACGCGGGAGGCTGAGGCAGGAGAATCACTTGAACCAGGGAATCAAAGGTTGCAGTGAGCCGAGAATGTACCACTGCACCCCAGCCTGGACGGCAGAGCGAGACTCCATCTCAAAAAAAAAAAAGAAAGAAAAAAATAAAAAAGCTTATAATGGTTAAATTCATCAGTAACAATTCATCTAATAAACAGAAGCTATTACTGGATACATCCATGTGGATGTTCAGATAGACATCCGAAATATGTCTTGAAAATGACCAGATAACTAAAAAAATCACTGCAAATCCATTCTTCACACCACTTACTGCAAGAAGTGTTTTTTAATGCAAGATAACTAATCATTATATCTGAGTACTTACTTTCTGTTTAGCTGGTTAGGTCTCTTGAGAACTGCAACTGGTTTCCTCTGCCTTTCATTTTGTCTCAGAAGGTTTGCCTTCCTTTTCAACACTGGAAAATATCGTTCTATATTCTATCAGAAGGCAAGAAACTATGTTAATCAAATTGCATTTTTCTATATACTCTACTACAATAAATATTACTGGTGCAGAATGAACAGGGATTGACAACTGCTTGAATGTGCAGATAAGGGAGGTGGAGAAACTAAAACAACTTGAAAACTTAGTCTAAGTGATTGAAAAGATGAAAACCACACATTATCTTTAAAATATGTGAGGTACTCAGGGGATCCACAGGTGATGGGAAACAAGGCTCTGGAACTCAAGAGAAGAATCAGAGAGCCAGAGATATAAATTAGGGAATAATTTATATAAACACGGTTTTTGAACACTAATAAATTTTAAAAAGCCAAGTTCCAAAATAAATGCATGCCAAAAACAAAAGGGGGGAAGTTATGACAACAAAGAAGCTGGCGTAGACATTGTTAGAGGCAAAAAAGCAAAATGCAGTATCACAAAAAAAAGCACATGAAACATCCTCTTTCTTCCTCAACATATATAAATTAAATCCATCATTAAAGCCTAATTCAGATATCCATATTCTCCATAAAGACTTCTCTAAGGTTCTTGACAAATATGGACCTTATCTTATACTTTATCTGGATTCTTCTATGAAGTATATAAGAAGTACTTCATAAATTTCCATTGACTAAATCACATTAAAAAGTCTTAATTTGGCCAGGCGCAGTGGCTCACACCTGTAATCCCTGCACTTTGGGAGGCCAAGACAGGAGGATCACAAGGTCAGGAGTTCGAGACTAATGTGGCCAGGATGGTGAAACTTAATCTCTCCTAAAAATACAAAAATTAGCCAGGCATGGTGGCATGCACCTGTAGTCCCACCTACTCAGGAGGCTGAGGCAGGAGAATTACTTGAACCCCGGAGGCAGAGGTTGCAGTGAGCCGAGATTGTGCTACTGCATTCCAGTGTGGGCAACAGAGCAAGACTTCATCTCAAAAAAAAAAAAAAGTCTTAAGTTTCAGCCAGGAGTGGTGGCTCACACCTGTAACACCAGCACTTTGGGAGGCCAAAGTGGGCAGAGTACTTGAGGTCTGAAGTTTGAGACCAGCATGGCCAACATGATGAAACCCCATCTTCACTAAAAATATAAAAATTAGCTGGGAGTGGTGGTGCACACCTATAATCCCAGCTACTTGGCAGGCTGAGGCAGGAGAATCGCTTGAACCTGGGAGGAGGAGGTTGCACTGAGCCAAGATCATGCTACTTCCCTCCAGCCTGGGTAACAGAGTAAGTTTCTGTCTATATACTAAAACAAACAAACAAACAAACAAAAAACTTAGTTATATTTGAGAATGTGGAAATTTAGGTACTCTTTATAAATGGCATTGATTTTTATTTAAATATTAATTTTTTTATATTAATCCCAAAGTACTACATAAAAACAAATAAAATGCTCTCTTAAGCTTATTCACAGAAATGTTAGTACAAATAAAGGAAAAGGATTATCTAAGCCAGGATTAAACCATCATCCTACCTTATCACTTAGAGGTGGACGATTCATAGGACTAATTCCTTTTCGAATTCCAGTTGTTTTCCTAGCTGCAAGGCCAGTAATGACTCCATTAGGACGTCTCTTTCCAGGCATTACTCTTCCTCTACGATTCAGACTAGTCTTACCAAAACCTGTAGGAGGGCAAAAAAAAAAAAAAGAAAATATCAATTTAAGAATTCAATTGGGAGGGTCACAGGATATTCTATTTCCCAAGGAAGGTAGAAGTTATGAATATTTATTCTTATTTTTTTTAATTATATAAAATATTCTATTATAAAAAGGCAATTTGCTGCATTGGGAAGGGTTCTGTGGCCATAGGGGACTGTAAATAACTACAGGATTCTCACATGTTGCCTCTGGCTATACTCTTTTGTCATCAGTTTCTCAACAAACAGGACAGTCTAGAGAGTCTTTACCTGTGCATCATGGTAGATGCTAACCATATATGGCTATTGAGCACGTGAAGTTGAGTACTAGTCTGAATTGAGATATTTCCAAGTAAAATATTTCACTGATTATTTTATATAAATTATATAGTGAAATATTTTAGAGATATTGGGCTAAATAAGATATGTTAATATGAGCTCCATTTTTATTGAACAGTGCTGATCTAGAGTGGAATCACTATCTCATCTCCAATTTACTTAGGATAGCACATTGCAATCTGGCTTCATTATCAGCCTTACTCCATTCAAACTGCTTTTACTAAAGTCCCCAGTGAGTACCAATAGACACATTTTAATCTGCTGCATTTGACATTACTAACTTTGGTTTTCAATTATATATCTTACCTATTTAAATGCTTTTTTCAGACTGGGCACAGTGGCTTACACCTGTAATCCCAGCACTTGGGAGGCTGAGGCAAGCAGATCCCTTGAGCTCAGTTCAAGACCAGCCTGGACAATGCAGTGAGGCCTCATCTCTAAAAATAAGCTAGGCATAGTAGCACATGCCTGTAGACCCAACTACTCAGGAGGCTGAGGTGAGAGGATCACTTAAGCCCAAGAGTTCTAGGCTGCAACAGAGTGAGATCTGTCTCCAAAAAATAAATAGATTAAAAAATAAATAGGCTGGGTGCAGTGGCTCACACCTGTAATCCCACCACATTGGGACACCGAGGCGGGTGGATCACAAGGTCAGGAGTTCAAGACCATCCTGGCCAACATGGTGAAACCCCATCTCTACTCAAAATACAAAAATTACCTGGGCGCAGTGGCAGGCGCCTGTAATCCCAGCTACTCAGGAGGCTGAGGCAGGAGAATTGCTTGAACCCAGGAGACAGAGGGTGCAGTAAGCTGAGATGGCGCCACTGCACTCTAGCCTGGGCAACAGAACAAGACTCGGTCTCAAAATAAATAAATAAATAAATACTTTTTTCTAGTGAAAAAAAACAATAGAGAACCTTTCTGAACCTATTCTGGTTCAGGGGCTGCCTGTTAAATTAAAAAAAAAAAAAAAAAGTAAATTAAAAAATAAACATGCTCACTGCAGAATTTGTACACATAAAGTACAAATACAAAAATAAACATCACCCATCAGCCTACCACTCAGAGAGACTACTAACATTCTGTCTTGCCAGGTCTTCTTTTACTTGTGTGTGTGTGTGTATATGTATGTGTGTGTGTATATATATATACATATATATATATATATACACACGTATATATACATACATATATATATATATACTTCAAAAGTTAACATTTTTGGTTTCAACTTTTTTTTTTGAGACCTAGTCTGACAGTTGCTAAGGCTGGAGTGCAATGGCATGATCTCAACTCAACCGCAACCTTTGCCTCCTGGGTTCAAACAATTCTCCTGCCTCAGCCTCCCAAGTAGCGGAGATTACAGCGCCTACTACCACACCAGGCTAATCTTTGTATTTTAAGTAGGGACAGGGTTACACTATGTTGACCAGGCTGCTCTCGAACTCCTGACCTTGTGATCTGCCCAACTTGGCCTCCCAAAGTGCTGGGATTACAGGTGTGAGCCCCCATGCCCGGCCCCTGGTTTCAACTATTTTTAAGCAACTCAAAGACTACCACATTTGTAATTCTCAATTTCATAGTAAGTGCCTCAATTTTATAGAAGGTGAACTGAGTCAATCTTTCAGCAACTATACAGCTCTACATACTATTTTGTAGTCCTACATTAATCCTGTATGGTAGGCTGGGCGTGGTAGCTCATGCCTATAATCCCAGCCTTTGGGAGGCCTAGGAGGTTGGATTGCTTGAGCCCAGGAGTTCGAGACCAACCAGGACAACATGGCGACACCTCATCTCTACAAAAACTACAAATATTAGCCAGGTGCAGTAGTGTGCACCTGCAGTCCAGGTAATAGGGAGGCTGAGGCAGGAGGACCACTTGAATCCAGGAAGAATAGGTTGCAGTGAGCTGCTGCAACCACTGTACTCCAGCCAGGGGGGACACAGCAAGACCCTGTCTCAAACACATACACAGACAAACACACAAAGACCCTGTCTCAAACACATAAACAGACAAACACACAAAGACCCTGTCTCAAACACATACACACACCTACTCTGTGAATATATTATCCCATGCTTTTCATATATTTTTATTGCATTACTTTTAAATATGCCATATTTGATCCAACCAACTTTATATTAATCATTTCAGTTAGTTCTAAATTATAAATAATATTACAATAGAAGCATATTATACCACAATAGAACCACAGATATATATATATATATATTTTTAGATGGGGTTTCACCATGATGGCAAGGCTAGTCTTGAACTCCTGATCTCAGGTGATCCACCCACTTCAGCCTCCCAAAGTGCTAGGACTACAGGTGTGAGCCACCACGCCTGGCCCCACAGACATATTCTTAAACACATCCATGATTATTTTCTGAAGATGTTTCTAGAAGATGAAATGCTAGGTTAATATATATTCTTAAACACATCCATGATTATTTTCTGAAGATATGTTTCTAGAAGATGAAATGCTAGGTTAATATATATTCTTAAACACATCCATGATTATTTTCTGAAGATATGTTTCTAGAAGATGAAATGCTAGGTTAAATAGTAAAGCAAACTCTTTTTTTTTGAGATGGAATCTCACCCTGTTGCCCAGACTGGAGTGCAATGGCACGATCTTGGCTCATTGCAACCTCAGCCTCCTGGGTTCAAACGATTTTCCTGCCTCAGCCTCCAGAGTAGCTAGGACTACAGGCACCCACCACCATGCCCAGTTATTTTTTGTATTTTTAGTAGAGACAGGGTTTCGCCATGTTGGCCACGTTGGTCTCTAACTCTTTTTTTTTTTTTTTTTTAAAGATGGGGTCTCACCATATTGGTCAAGCTGGTCTTGAACTCCCAACCTCAGGTGATCCGCCCACCTTGGTCTCCAAAGTGCTTGGATTACAGGCGTGAGCCACCACGCCTGGCCTAGGTCTCTGACTCTTGACCTCATTATCTGCTTGCCTCGCCATCCCAAAGTGCTGGGATTACAGGAGTGAGCCACCTCACCTGGCATCAGTAAAGCAAACTCTTCTTTTTTTTTTTTTTTTTGAAACAGTCTCGCACTGTTGCCCAG
>PVKP010018412.1:0-44319 GCA_004027715.1 Plecturocebus donacophilus | reverse complement strand
GCTCTTCCGATCTCTGGTGGTGATGTAATCTCTGAGTACTTGTTTGTTCGCAAAAAATTTTATTTTTCCTTCACTTATGAAGCTTAGTTTGGCTGGATATGAAATTCTAGATTGAAAGTTCTTTTCTTTAAGGATGTTGAATGTTGGCCCCCACTCTCTTCTGGCCTGCAGGGTCTCCGCTGAGAGATCTGCTGTGAGTCTGATGGGCTTCCCTTTGTGGGTAACCCGACCCTTCTCTCTGGCTGCCCTTAGCATTTTCTCCTTCATTTCAACCCTGGTGAATCTGACACTTATGTGTCTTGGGGTTGCTCTTCTTGAGGAATATCTTTGTGGTGTTCTCTGTATTTCCTGGACTTGAATATTGGCCTGCCTTGCTAGGTTGGGGAAGTTTTCCTGGATAATACCCTGAAGAGTATTTTCCAGCTTGGATTCATTCTCTTCGTCACATTCAGGTACACTTATCAAACACAGGTTAGGTCTTTTCACATAGTCCCATATTTCTTGGAGACTTTGTTCATTCCTTTTTATCCTTTTTTCTCTAATCTTGCCTTCTTGTTTTATTTCATTGAGTTGATCTTCGACCTCTGTTATCCTTTCTTCTGCTTGGTCAATTCAGCTGTTGAAACTTGTGCATGCTTCGTGAAGTTCTTGTGTTGTGTTTTTCAGCTCCATCAATTCACTTATATTCCTTTCTAAGTTATCCATTCTTGTTAGCATTTCGTTAAATCTTCTTTCGAGGTTCTTAGTTTCTTTGCATTGGGTTAGAACATGTTCTTTTAGCTCACAGAAGTTTCTTATTATCCACCTTCTGAAGCCTGATTCTGACAGATCATCACACTCATTATCCGTCAGGTCTTGTTCCCTTGCTAATGAGGAGGTGCGATCCCCTGTAGGAGGAGAGGCATTCTGATTTCGGGTGTTCTCAGCCTTTTTGCTCTGGTTTCTTCCCATTTTTGTGGATTTATCCACCTGTCGTCTTTGTAATTGCCAACTTTCAGATTGGGTCTCTGAGTGGACGTCTGGCTTGTAGGTGATGAAGTTTTTTCTGTTTCTTAGTTTTCCTTCAGTGGACGTCCCTTCCCCACAGAGCTAGGTCTTCCTGGGTTCGGCTATGCTTGCTGTGAAACTCTCAGTCCTCAGCGCTTTCAATTGCTGTTCTCCTTGTGGGAATGGGACCAGCCGAGCCCGACTAAAAGGGCACCCAGTCCCATATACTCTGCACTGAAAAGCTCTGCGCCGACAAAACAGCCACGCTGGCCAAAAGAGTCGCGCTGGCAACCCGTGTGGCTCCTCTGCCGGGAATCTCCCAGTTTGTGGGCAACAAAAATTCGTCTGAAATTGCAGCGTCCACTTGCTCTCTGCGCTTTCACTGGGAGCTACAATCCTGAGCTGCTGCTACACGGCCATCTTGGATCTCTCTCTGCCCGGTGATGAAGTTTTTTTGTTTCTTAGTTTTCCTTTGGCGGGTGCCCGTTTGCCACAGAGCCAGACCTTCCTGGGTTCGCTGTGCTTGCTGTGAAACTCTCAGTCCTCAGCGCTTCCAATTGCTGTTCTCCTTGTGGGGATGGGACCAGCCGAGCCCGACTAAAAGGGCACCCAGTCCCATATACTCCACACTGAGAAGCTCTGCGCCGACAAAACAGCCGCGCTGGCCAAAAGAGTCGCACTGGCGACCCATATGGCTCTTCTGCAGGGAATCTCCCAGTCTGTGGGCAACAAAAATTCGTCTGAAAGTGCGGCATCCACTCGCTCTCTGCACTTTCCCTGAGAGCTACAAACCTGAGCTGTTGCTAATTGGCCATCTTGGATCTCTCCCTCGGTTTGTCATTTTTTAACGTTTTGACTCTTGTAATAACACTCAAAACACACATTGTACAACTGTACAAAAATATTTTCTTTATGTTCTTATTCTATAAGCTTTTTTCCTCTTTTTAAAATTTCTTATTTTTAATTTTTTAATTTTTACTTTTTTTTTTGACGTGCAGTTTTGATCGCATTGCCTAGGCTGGAGTGCAATGGCATGATCTCAACTCACCACAACCTCCGCCTCCCAGGCTCAAGTGAGTCTCTTGCCTCAGGTTCCTGAGTAGCTGGAAGTATAGGTATGCGCCACCACACCTGGATAATTTTATATTTTTGTAGAGATGGGATTTCTCCACGTTGGTCAGGCTGGTATTGAACTCCTGACTTCAGGTGATCCACCCGCCTCGGCCTCCCAAAGTCCTGGGATTACAGGTGTGAGTCACTGTGCCTGGCCTATTTTTACTTTTTAAACCACTGGCAGAGCAGCATCACCACAAACACGTGAGGAATGCCTTGCTCTGAGATGACATTATGACGACAACATCATGAGGTGATAGGACTTTTCCAGCTCCATTATAAGTTGAATCTGCAGTCCATTGTTGACCCGAATGTTGTTATGTAGCACATGACTATTTGCTTAAGAAGCCAACCGTGCCCATCTGCAGACATGTATGAATTTTCCTGACAGCATTCAGGTATATGTTCTATTACTGTGCTTTTTCTAAATCAAATCAAACATAGTTCTGAGACTCTGCTTTACAAAGGCAGTGTGAATTCACTCCGTCGAGTTTTAGGGTGCTGCCCTGCTTTCCTCAAGTATGGAAAGAGTCTGTGCAGAAAATTTGGGGAAAGTTTTTTTTTGACTTTCAGTCCATCCTGGATGATGTATGAAACCACGTTGTCTCAGCTCATATGGTCCCTTAGAAGGTGAATTGCCATGTCCTTTCTGAGCAAAGCCTGGACGCAGAGACCATTAGCCTCAAGGCTTAGGGCTTGGCTTAGGCTATCCTGTGAGAATCCTGTTATTGACAGGGCGCTACAGTGGAATGGGATGGGAGGAGAAATCCACCCCACTTGGGCTTGGGAAACCTAACTGCTCTCTTTGAGGTCACACCACTGCTCACTTCCTAAAGCCCCAGGCCGCTGCTCAGTCACGGTCTCCTGAAATGCCCGTGTCCTTGGTCCTGAAACCTGGGATGTACCTTCTATGGCAAATGGGACTTTGCAGATGCAATTAAGTTAAGAATCTTAAAGTGGAGAGATTATCCTTGATTATCCAGATGCGTTTCCATGCTAAATGTAATCATACGTAACCTCAGAAGAGGGAGGCAAAGAGAGATTTGACTTCGGAAGAGGAGAAGGCCATGTGATGAAAGAAGCAGAGACTGGAGGATGCACTTTGAGGATGGAGGAAGGGGCCACAGGCCAAGGAAGGTAGGAGGCTTCTAGAAATAAGAAAGGTGAGGAAATGGATTCTACCCTAGAGCTGCCAGCAGGAACCAGTCCTGCCACTTCAAACTTCAGCCTCCAGAACTGGAAGATGATAGGGTTGTGTTTTGTCAAGCACCGTGTTTGTGGTGATCAGTGATAATGGCACCAAGAAACTAACATAGCTCCTTTAATCCCTGGACAACTGAGCTCTTGGGCCTAGACTTTTTTTTTTTTAACCAATCAAAGTGTTAATAAGGTGAGAAAACCCAGCCCTCTAGGAACAAAATACTGGACTGACTTCTTAGAGTGGAGATGGAAAAATACCTTTATTTCTTTCACGATGAGTTCATGGCAGGAAGTAACACCTGGTTGATTTCACAATCACGATATCCTGTCCCTCAGGAATATTTGAGGTCTTAGTCATCGGGGGCCCCTGGAAACCTGCTGAGACTAGAGGGATGCAGCACTAGCCTATAAAGCTTGGGGCCACACCGGTCTGTCACCAGTGCTTGAAAAACCCGTCCTTGGCCGGAGAGGAGCCTCGGTCACCTGCGTTAGCAGAAAGCCTGCTGACCCACTCTTTGTGAAGAGGCGATCTGCTGACCTTCTGCAAATGAGTGGAGGCAGGGCTCATCGAGACTCACCTGGCAGAGGAAAATGAGCCCAACACTGCAGCTGGGCAAAGTGGGACTGAGGGTGGGTAGGGGGCAGTGTGGGCCTTTGGCGCTCTGCAGGGAGGACGTGAACGTGTGTTCTGCTCACACATGCTGTGCCTTCGGGCTGTGCATGGGCAGAACAGGGCTCTCCCTCCATACTGTCAGGCTGCAAAAACTAGGACATTGGGTGGGTAAGAATTCCACTTACTTGGGGGAAAATCTATATTCCATAACCTCTATGTTAATCATACTTTATTTTGCCTTCCCAAGGTATTTTGTATTCCGAAGGGGTATGGAAAGAGTCTATCCTCTTTACTTTTCTCATAAAAACATTAGGCAATCATCCAGTTACAGATAAGTACAGTTGTCCTTTGGTATCCATGAGAGTTTGGGTCCAGGACCCCTTATGGACACCAAACTCCATGGCTGCTCAAGTCCCTTACATAAAACAATATGGTATTTGCATATAGCCTACACACATCCTCCCCTATGCTTTAAATTATCTCTAGATTACTTAGCATACATAGTACAGTCCAAATGCTACATATGTAGTTGTCGTAATGTATTATTTAGGGAATAATGACAAGAAATAAAGTCTGTACATGTTCAATACAGGCACAACCATCCATTTGGTTTTTCCAAATATTTTCTATTCTAGGTTGGTTGAATCCAAGATACAGAACCCAGAACCCATATATATAGATGGACTGCCGTATATCAGTTTCCTACTGCTGCCATAAAAAATGACCACAGACTTCATGGCTTAAAACAACACAACTTTATGATCCTGCAGTTCTGGATGTCAAAATTCTGAAACTCACTGGGTGATATGCTTTGGCTGTATCCCCATTTGTAGCTCCCATAATTCTCATGTGTCATTAGAGGGACACAGTGAGAGGTCATTGAATCGTGGGGGCAGGTCTTTCTCGTGCTATTCTTGTGACAGTGAATAAGTCTCACAAGATCTGATGGTTTTATAAATGGGAGTCCCCCTGCACAAGCTCTCTTGCCTGCCACCACGTACGACATGCCTTTGTTCCTCCTTTGCCTTCTGACATGATCGTGAGGCCTCCCCAGCCATGTAGAACTGTGAGTCAATTAAACCTCTTTCCTTTATAAGTTACCCAGTCTCATGTATGTATTTATTAGCAGCGTGAGAATGGACTAATATACTGGGCTAAGATCAATATGTCAGGAGGGCCACATTCCTTCTGGAGGCTCAGGGAGAATCTGTATCTTTCCCATTTGCAGCTTCTAGAGGCTGCCCAGGTTCCTTGGCTTGGGGCCCCTTCCTCTATCTTGAAAGCCAACAATCTCATCATTTCAGCCTCTACTTCTATTGCCTCATCCTCTGAGTCTGCCTCTCCTGCTTGTCTCTTACTTGCAGGGCTGGGATAATCCAGGATAGTCTCCCAGTCTCCCATCTCTAGAGGCCTTTTTTTTTTTTTTTTTTTTTGAGATGGAGTCTCACTCTTGTCACCCAGGGGGAGTGGAGTGGCACAATCTTGGCTCACTGCAACCTCCGCCTCCCAGGTTCAAGTGATTCTCCTGCCTCTACCTGCTTAGTAGCTGGGATTACAGGCTCTTGCCACCATGCTTGGCTAATTTTTTGTATTTTTAGTACAGATGGGGTTTCACCATGTTGACCAGGCTGGTCTTGAACTTCTGACCTCAGGTGATCTACCCACCTTGGCCTCCCAAAGTGCTGGGATTACAGGCCTTAGCTGCCATGCCTGGCCTATCTTTAGATTCTTAATCACATCTGCAAAGTTCTTTTTTCCAGGTGAGCTGACAAATTTATAGGTGTCAGGGATTATGACATGGACAATTTTTGGGAGGCCATTATTCTGTGGACCATAGCAAGCAAATTTGCTATGATGTTTTAAAACCCAGCAATAAACATATGTACATGGAAACTTCTTGAAGGAGTCTAGTGCTATCTGCAAGTGCCTGGCACAGCCCTGAGTAAATGCATGCTTCTTTCTCTCATTCATTTCCCTTAAATTCCAGCAGTCCCTGTCCATTTAATCACTCATGAGCCTTTCCTTCCCAGTCCTTAGAAGCAGCTTCTGGAGATGACCCCATTGTGAAGTTTCTAAGGCTGCCCACAAAGGGCCTCTGGGGCCTGTGGAAGAATAAGTCCCTGACCAGCCTCCACCTCCCTCTTCTAAGGCTAGGGTCTGAGGACTGGCTGGCCAGTCCATTGCCAGAAAGGAAACAGCCTTATTCCTAGGCAATCAGAAACACACATGACTTCCAGAAGATAGGGCCAGACATGTCCTTACTTGCATTCCCTCATACAGAACCCTCCTCCCTGTGAGAGTCTCTGCTCTCTCTGCCCTCTCTCTTTACTCCTCCCATCCCCAGCCCTTCCTCAGGATCCTGGCTTCATCCTGGCAGCAGCCTGCAGGGTCATGGGGAGCATTCCTCCTGCACCATCCAGGAAGCCGGAGCAAGGTTCCTCCCTGTTCCCCTGCTTAGCAGGGTCCTAAGATTTTCAGGCTCCTTGGAGCATGACATGAACAAGACAAGTCCTTCTGGCTAATATTGACCATTAATATGTATTATCATTTAAGCGATCTGCCTAGCTTTGCTGTCTTTCTAAGACCTCTCGTGACCGGGATAGGAGGAAAAGACAGGAAGGCTGTAAAAAAGATAGAAAATTCTATCCTCCCACAAAAAACAATCAACTGAATATATAATAATTGAATGAATAAATGCATACATGAAATGCATCCAACGTCTTTACCTTCCTATTATCTCATACCTTGTAAAAGACAGGAGACTTTGGCAATGAAGACTGCCCTTACTGCAGAGGTCAACCCGCAACCCCATCTGCAGCTCCTTTCCTGTGTCTAGTTCATACCACATTTTTGCCCTGATTTTGGATTTTCAATATACTGAGAAATATGCTTAACTACTAGAGCCATCTGTCTTCCTTTTTAGAATGCTGGAAAACTTGAAGTATCCAAATGTCAAGCTGGAAGGTTATTTCATAATTGATGTTCCAGCCATCTCAAGATAGTTTCTCAACTGTAATTGTCAAGGGCTTCACAATTGCTTCTGCCAAAATCTTTTCATTACCACACCAGTCATATTTCCAAATATTCATTTAAATTCATAAAGCCTGCTAGCACCTTCCTGTGTAAGATGATGTGTAATAACTATTAGTTAGCTGGGCTAGCATGTACTGTACTGTTAGACCTATGCCAGGAATATTCTGTGATCTCTCAGGGAAATTTTAGGTCCCTGAGCAAAACTTTTGAAAGAATTCCTTCTCGAAGGAAAACATTCCCGGAAATATCCTCAGTGGGGCTCCTGAGGGAGTTTCCTGGGTAGTAACTCTGCCTCTATTTGTGTAATCAAAGCATATTTTTAAGAAGCACTTCATCAAATAGTTAAAAAATAGTGCCTTTCAAGAGCAATGTTACTGCCTCTGGAAACCACATGAAGAAAGTATTATCTATCGTCTGAGATGCTTTGTTAGGGAACCACCAGCTCAGGTAGAAATGGGGAGGGGGGAAACCACCATGGTCTCCTTCTACTAGGAATTAGGATTTTTCTCTCTAGACTAAACCCTTAAATGGTCAAGACTTCATTAACTACCAATGTATTTGAATATCAAGCTATGAAGACATTGAAATCAAATACGTTGGCTGTAGCAATTAGGTTGTGTCAAGTCAACTCCGGGATATAATGACAATTTATAATGACAACCTGTTATTCTACAACACTCTTATCATAAATGGTACCCTCATTAATGACCAAACTCAAATCCATGTCTGCATAATGACCAGCCAGCAGAAGTCAGCCTGGTCAGCACTCACACCTCAAGCAAATTGCCTCATTTACAGCTGTCTAGTTTTTGTACATATTTCTTCGCACTTTGACTATCTTTCTTTCATCACTGTGACTGAGAAAAGCAAATATAATGCATAACATATAAAATCTCCACAGTATGTCAGAAGAGCAACCATCTAAGGAATGAAGTGTGATATTCCACCCTGTTTTGGCCAATGTTCACCATAGGCTCAAACTCCTGACAAGTCCAGCTACAGAGATGGCTTGTATGACATCAACAGGATTTCATTTCTAAAGGTTAAAGAAGGAAGAAAATTCAGCTAGAGTACAAGTAAAAAATTAGCAAGATTGTCAGTGCGAGCTTCTAGGTCAGAACTGCCCTATGGAATTTTCCATGTTGACTAGATGGCCACATGTAACCAATGGCCACATGGCTGCTAAGTATTTGAAATATGGCTAGTGCCACTGAGCAAATACCTTTTCAATTTTAATTAATTTTAAATTATCTTCTTTTTTCTATATCTCAACCCACTTTTCCCCTTCCATCCCCAATGCATTCATTTAGAGAAAAGCACAGATCTGGGTCATAAAATCCTCATAGGAGAGAGGTGTACACATTGGGAGTAAAGTCTGAGAAAATAAGGGTCCCATTACCCCTCCTGGAAACCTAACCATCTATTCCTGAAGCAGGCTTGTCTGTAGCTCAATCTATATATCTGCTGGAGATCATCTTACCTACGCCTGGTGGACCTTTTCCATCTTGGAGTTATACAGGGCACTGCATACGGGACCTGCAGGGATATGGGGCACACTATCAGTATACCCAGACATGGACGAAATGCTGCCTCAGCATCCTAGACTCCCGGCGAGAACAGTGTGGTCCAAAGAACATTTCTGAACTCCATGCTGAGGGACTGGAGCAAGGTTCACTCTGGTATCTCTAGGAGTTATGATGACAAGCTCCTCGGACAGCAAAAGGGCTTATTTTCCACCTGGCAAATGCAAGGCATGGATGGACACGAAGGAGCCTCCCAGTTCCCATGGTTCTATTAAGCTGCACACATGATTTTCAGTTACAAAGGAAATAGCTGATGGAAGCCAATTGCAATCAATGAATTATTTTGCCTCCTGGTTGTTCATTGTTGGAATGAAAATATTATTTCCTTTCAATGTGTGTAAAATGGTTTAGTAGAACTAGTAAAAAAAGATGACATGATCATTATCTAATTTAATATTACAGTTCATGAGACAAGCATAGAGTCAGAAACATTAAATAATATTCTAGGTAAATTATCAGAAATCATGAAAGAGGAAAGCTAGAGTTCATGACACATATTCATTTAGTTAGGGAATCTTCAAACATTAAAAAGAAGTAAAATAATAAAGTGAATGCCTCTGTAGCTATCAACCAAGTTCAATAATTACCAACACCTGGCCATTCTTATTTCTTCTGTACTTCAACCTGCTTTTCCTCCATCTCCAGTGAATTATTTTAAAGAAAGTCCCAGCTCCCCTAAGTGGCCTGAAGTAATCTGTGACAATGGTTTGCTACTCACTTGACCCCTAGAACCCCACAAAATCATGCAAATCAAGAGGTTCAAATTTTTGTGTTCACTTTAAGAACACTCGTGAAACTGTCCAGGCCATGAAGGGTATGCATATATGAAAAGCCACGAAGTATCTGAAAGATGTCACTTTACGGAAACTGCGTGTACCATTCCAGCATTACAGTGGTGGAGCTGGCAGGTGTGCCCAGCCCAAGAAGTGGGGCTGGACACAAGGTCGGTGACCCACAAAGAGTGCTGAATTTTGCTGCATATGTTTAAAAATGCAGAGAGTAATGCTGAACTGAAGGGTTTAGATGTAGATTCTCTGGTCATTGAGCATATCCAAGTGAACAAAGGACCTAAGAAGTGCCACCAGACCTACAGAGCTCATGGTCTCCCTGCCACATGGAGGTGATCCTTACTGAAAAGGAACAAGTTGTTCCTAAACCAGAAGAGGAGGCTGCCCAGAAGAGAAAGATATCCCAGAAGAACTGAAGAAACAAAAACTTAAAGCATGGGAATAAATTCAGCATTAAAATAAATGCAATTAAGGCAGGGTGTGGTGGTTCACACCTGTAATTTCAGCACTTTGGGAGGCTAAGGTGGGTGGATCAGTTGAGGTCAAAAGTTCGAGATCAGTATGACCAACATGGTGAAACCCCGTCTCTGTTAAAAATACAAAAATTAGCTGGGCATGGTGATGCGTGCCTGTAATCCCAGCTACTTAGTAGGCTGAGGCAGGAGAAGTGCTTGAACCTGGGAGGCGGAGATTGCAGTGAGCTGAGATTGCGCCACTGCACTCCAGCCTGGGCAACAGAGCAAGACTGTCTCAAAACAATCAATCAATCAATGCAATTAAAAGTTAAAAAAAAATCCCAAATTTCACATAATTTTATCTTTTAAAAAACCTTTAGTATATATCTCTAAAGATAAGGCAGTTTTTAAACATACAACAGTATCATTATCACATCTAAATATACTAATAATAATTTCTTGATACCATCAAATAAACAGAAAGTCTAGCTGTTATACCTGTACCCTCCTCTGCTGCCTCCCTCTCCTGCAGTAATGTTTTTAAGTTTTGATTTGTCCTTCAATTTTTTTTTTTTAAGAGACGGGCTTTCACCATGTTGGCCAGGCTGATCTCAGCTCCTGACCTCAAGTGATCCACCCACCTCAGCCTCCCAAAGTGCTGGGATTACAGGTGTAGCCGCCGCACCCAGCCTTCAATTGTTTTTTATGTAAGCAAATAAATTCAGTAAATATGTGTTGTTTTTCCCTTCACAGAGAAGAGGTAACGCATTATACATGTTTTCTGCATCTGGATTGCACTTAAAATTCCTTCTCACTTCTTACCAATAGATAGAAAACTTTGTTCTTTTTTGCAGCTGCATAGTACTCTAACACGTGAAGGTATTTTATTCAACCATTTCTCTGTTGATGGACATTTGGTCTATTCCCAGTTTTTTTGCTCTTACAAGTAGTGTTATCACAAAAAGCCTTGTGTATGTGAATTTCTTATTTTTAAGAATATCTTTGGAATAGACTCCTAGAAGTGGGATTGATGCGTCAAAAGGCAAATGCACCTAATGTTGCTAGCTATTGTCAAACTCTCTTCCATAAATATTGTACCATTCAGTATCGCCAGCAGAAATGAGTGTGGTGTTCCTCTTTAGGATTTTTTGCCCCTCCAAGAAATGAGAAATAGTATCTCAGTGAAGTTCCAATTTTCTTTTTTTCCCTGTAATCTATATTTTAATATTTTAAGAACTTCATTCTAAGAGAACAAGACTCTTTTTGGACAGTAACACCTTTGGAATTGTCAAAAAAGAAAAATCTTCCCTGGCTACATTATGTGTTGAATAAAGAAGTTTTTCTTGCGGATGGGCTTGAACTGTCAAGTTTTCATTGAGAGGAGCTCAAGCATGGGGAGTTTATGAAAATGGAATAGTTTAAATTATAGAACTAGAAGCCTCATGGAGCTCTTTTTACCAGGATATTCCATTGAATACCTCTGGAGACATCATACTTACCAAATACTCAGAGTAAACTTTTTGAGAAGATTAAACCTGACTTAGGAGTTGGAAGTTCTTGGCACAATAAAGAAAAGCAATGCTTAACCCCAAAACATAAACTGGGGAAAAACGTGATACCTTCGGTCAAAACTTCATGAAACTTTTACTTTAAAAAACTTCACCTCATCTCACCTTACCCATGTCCAAGTATCCCCCAAGAAATGTTTATACCATATCATTTATATGACCTGTTTGAATTTCAACACTGAATAAATGCTTTGCAAAAGCATATATTTGTCCTTTCTTCTATTTTATGTTGTTTCGGCATTTTCACACTGTAAAGTGAGTTTTTTTATGTGAGGGCTTGCTTTATAGAATTTCAATATCCCATGTTTACAGAGGAGCACTCACTAAGGATTCACTTCTCTTGCATTTAATTTTCCCAGGTTGCCAGCTAGCAGGCTGCCAATCTATGGAGCATTCAACAGTTAGGGATGAACTTCATGGGCCCTGGGAATGCAAAGATGATTTTTCTGTGGTTCCTTGGTAGAGGGGCTGAAAAGTAAACATGTAAATTAATAGAGCCTATGACACGGAACCAGCTAGGGTGTGTTGTCATCGTTGACATATCTTTACTAGAAAAGTTCACTCTTCCTTTTAAATGACAGCTTTATTGAGCTGTTACCAATGGTAATTCACATGACCAGTGGTGGATACCAGGACTCCAAGATGGCATCCATTGCATCAGTGAAAGAGGAACATCATGGATGCCTAACTTGGGGAGCTGCCAAGCTGGCTATTGATGTCGGGTTTCACCCCTCAAAGCATGGTTGCAGCATTTCAAATAAGTTACTACCTGCATTAGAACAAGTACTTCATGTGAAGAAAGGGAGCATCGCAGGGGTTTCTATGGCTGCAGCTTACAGCTTTTCCTCTGCGTCCTTTCTTACAAAGAGCTCAACTGAGCAACTCTGCAAGAAACACCCAAGAGGGACCAGTGAAGGGTGCAGTGTGCCCGTCTGCACATGGCCTCCTTGGTCCATCATCCCTCTGTGAGAAACTCCATCACCGCTAAATCCTTTCAAATCCCCATTGAGAACTAACACTCAAGCAGAAGATGACTGGTATGTATACATAAATAAAAACAATAACATTCATGTATCATATAATTCAACTCTTTAAAGTGCACAATTCAATGGCTTTTATGTGTGTATATTCAAAGAGTTGTACAACTGTCACCACATTCAATTTTTGAACATTTCCATCATCCCCAAAAAGAAACCTTGCATCCACTAACAGTCACTCACTATTTCTTCCAACCCGCGCCCCCCTCCCTAGCCCAGGGCAACCACTAATCTTTGCGTTCTATCTAGATTTACCTATCATCTGGGGTATTTCATACAATGAAATGAAAATGAAATCCTACAATATGTAGTCTTGGTGACTGTCTTCTTCCATAATGTTTTTGAGGTTTGTCAATGTTGTAATATGCACACAATTTAATTCATTTTTATTGCCAAAGCATAGTCCATTGTGCATATACCCCATTTTCTGTTGTTTACTGTTTGATATGGTTTGGATTTGTATCCCCACAAAAATCTTGTGTTGAATTGGAGGACAGGCCTGGTGGGAGGTGACTGGATCCTGGGGTCAGATTTCCCCCTTGCTGTCCTCGTGATAGTGAGTGAGTTCTCACACAAGATCTGATGGTTTAAAAGTGTGAGGCACGTCCACCTTTACTTTCTTTCTCTTGCTCCACCATAGTAAGATGTGCTTGCTTCTCCTTTGCCTTCCATCATGATTATAAATTTCCTCAGGCTTCCCAGTCTCTTGCTTCCTGTGAAGCCTGCGGAACTGTGAGTCAATTAAACCTCTTTTCTTCATAAATTACCCAGTCTCCGGTAGTTCTTTACAGAAATGTGAAAACAGACTAATACACTGTTCTTTTATTAGGTGACACTTATATACAGTGAAATGCACTCATATGAAGCATGGCTATGCCACATTTCATTATCCATTCATCTGTTAATGAACGATTGGGTTGTTTCTACTTTTTGGCTGTTAGGAATAATGCTGCTGTGAACATCCATGTAGAAGTGTTTGAGCGGATGCTTAGTGGAATTGCTGGGTTTAACCTTTTGAGGAACAGGCTCACTCAGGGAAGGACTGCATCATTATATTCCTGTGTCAAGCACAATAGTAGAAATTTAGTGAGTCATCAGCTTCTTGCTCAAAAGTGGCAACCCATCAATTTTCCCACACTTTGGAATTGGGAGGAGCCTCTGCTGTAGGCTGACCCATGTTTTTGCTCCTCCAGCCCGTGGTTGTGGTGAGATATTATCCAATTCATATTTCTCCATCTTATTTATGTGGCACCATGAGAGAGCCTTTGCCAACATCCACACACATGAACTCTGTGGATTTCCCAGGTCTGCTCATCTAGTAATAACCCAGAAAAAGGAAAAATGTGGTTAGTTTAGTATCACCTATTCTAAATGCTACTCATGTCTAAGAATGACAAACTGCTGAATGATAGGTACTGATCTTCAACCAGGAAGTAACACTAACTTGTCCATAATTCTTGGACTTCAAGTTTCCCTCTTTTCAAAAGAAAACCTTTACGTCAGAGCCTTTGAGTATTTGACATTTCTCTCTCAATGCCCCGCTTCTTCAGCCATCACCCCTGCAACAGTTTCCATCCCCCTGGAATATGACTCACCTGAGCTTGGAGGTCTGTCTGCTCTATCTCACGCACTCAGGATGTTACAGCTGCAGGCTCCTCCCTCTCTGGGTTTCACAGCTCTCCAAGCTTATTTTTATTATACACTTCCTGGTAGAAAGATCATTTTCCGTGATACAGAAACAAAAGCATTATTGAGCAGTTCTGAGTAGTTCTGCATTCTTCTCAACAGATATTTACACTACACTATCCCTCAGGTCCATGAGCTGTCTTCCTTGTTCCCTGGCTCCTACAGATCAATAAAGCCCTGTGGGTTGGCACCAGCATTTGTCCCAAGCCCTGATCTCTGTAGTGTTTAGAACTTCCTCCCGTGGTTCTTAAAGGTCCAGGCCCTCCTTTTGAGGATGTCTTTGGATGGCTAGCTACAGAACCATTTTACCTGTGGGAACTGACTTGGAATAATTTCTGGGTGGTGAAGGATTCTTTCTCCAGGGTTTCCAGGGGTGGCCTAGCTGCTCTCCTTCTGAGCCACTGCCACCCACTTTCCCCCAGACTTTCCTCTCCCACATGGGCACTGCAGGAAGGGACCCAGCTGTCCATCTCTCTTGCTCCATTCCAACCCTCAATAAGGCTGGAAACAGTTTGGAAGTCAGCAAGGCAATTTGGTGCTGGTTAGGGCAAGAAGACAGGGGATTAAAAATAATCGAAAATGATAAGAAGGCTGTGACAGATTAACTCTAGATTAACTCTTTCTCAATCATCCCATAGAATCAGAAAGTCAGTTCTCCCAATCTGGGTAGCTCCATGTTTGTTTGTAGGGTGATTCTTGAGTTTTCCTATCTCCCTTCTCCTTCTTCTTATCTATGCCTTTTTTTGGCTTAGATGAAAAATATAAATAGTAGAATACTTGGCCTACAAATCAGAAATCCCCTCAAATCCCATATCTTCTTTCTTAACCTGCTGTAGTTACTTTAATCACTAGGTCCTTCCTCCCATCTTGCATGCGTATGACTCATCTGAGAGCTCACTGAGCAGCTATGCTAATATTTACCAACACCAGCTCTCACCAGGATCATTTGGAATTCTGCGAACACTCACACACACACACACACACACACACACATCCACACACATACCCACGTATGTCAATTCTTGCAATTCACAGTGGCTATGGTCTACAAAGTCACCCTGAAGATTTGATTGGCCAATACTGAACCATTGCTCTTAGGGGAAATATAGGCTTAGGTTCCTGTGAGCTCTCGGTCACATTTCTTTCATCAACTGATCAATACATAACCTTGTTTTTTGTATTTTTCTGTTTAAAGAATGTTTATTTAATACATATTGTTGATTAACATTGATCTCACAGCCAACAGCACCATAACTCATGCCTAAATGAAGCTTTTCTAACACATGTATCTTCTCCACAAGGCACATCACAGCGTTCTTACACCTAGTAACTCCAGACAGTACTTCAGCAGTATGTGTGTGGGCCATTTTAAACAGAAAATCACCAACAAAAAGCACAAAAATGTTAAAAATGTGGTACTTCATAGACCGGGAGAAAGACATTTGTTTATAGTACAAGAGCTGAGACAAGAACGCAGAATGTCGCCTTGTGTGACCTCTGCTGGGAATGTGCATTTTGAGTGACTCAATTTTGTTGGCCACTCTGTGTGTTGCAGATGACCACAAAGGTGCCGTAAGTATTAATTTTGGGGTTACAAATTGATTTTTGTGAGTAGGCAAATTCACAAATTCTAAATCTGCAAATGATGAGGATTGACTGTACACACACACACACCCACATACACACACACACATACACACACAAATATATCTACCCAGGAAAGGTATCTTTTGTTTGCAATGCACCCATTATTGCACAAGCCATGATATGAAACGGGGCCTGTGGCATTTGGTTCACCAGTGTTCATACTATACCTACCACACAGCCTGACATTGAAGGCCCTTAACAAATACTTGTTAGATAAGTGAATGAAGGACTGAAGATCCAGTAAGATCAATTACACACACACATGCAGACACACACAGAGTATATGCCATCTATCATTTACTACAGGTACATAGCCTATACAGATTAGATAATCTTATAGTAGCCACTAAGTCCATTTTAAAGATGCCCATCGCATCTTCACATAGAATTCTTCATCACATAGAATTTTATGATGATGATCATTACGTTGGTGTAGCTCTTTATGGTTCAAAAAACACATTCATTTAGTTTCCAAGCCTATAGTGCTATTGTATATAAGTGGATTGTTCACTCAACCATCATCTAGTATCACTGGATTTTTTAAAATTTTGATAAAGCCTAGAGAAACACCAAGATAAACAGGTTAGTCCATATACCCAGTTCTGTGTGTTTTGACTCACTAGTAATCTGGTTCTGCTTCTACATCCATCTGGACTTTGGGGGGCCCAAAAAGGGGAGCTGAGTTCACAAATACATTCGTTAAAGAGTTCAAGATGGTTTGGAGAGAAAATAGGCATATCTCCACCTAGTGGTCAGAAGCAAAATGTGGGCCCGTCGAAATGGGTTTGGACCCTTACTTGATGGTTTATGCACGTAAATCTGGGCTGCTTTTCTTGTGAGTCAAAGGTTGGCAAGAGAAAAAAGAACTAGATGGTCGGGCAAAATCTGCCAATGGAAAACATTCCATGAAGGCGGTCTAATATGAGCTCTGGAATCATAAATTTGAATTTAAATTCCCGCTCTACCAATAAAAACTATGCGATTTGGGACAAGATGCTTAGTTATTGAAGTCTTAGCTTCTTCATCTGTAATGGTAATAATAATAATACAGCATAAGTTTATTTTAAAGATTAAATAAAATAATGCATATAAGCTAGCCTGGTGTCTGGCACATAGTGGGCAGGCAGCAAGTGACGGGTATTATTATGACATCTGTTTGAAAAAAGGTGTAAAGTATTTTCTATAAGTTCAGAACTTACCTGATGCATACGTTTCCTCTAAGGTCAGAACTTACTTGATAAGCATGCATGTGTTGTCGGCACCAAGGCAACATGCATTGCAAAAGCATATGAAATCAGAGTATTTAGTATATGCTTTAGTGCCATAGGATTGATTTAATTACCTGTTGAGTAAATAATGTGCTATAAATAAGGAGATGCCCTGGATAAAACGACTCGGAGGAAAGCTTCTACATATTTCAGGTTGACTTTCCATTTCAATGGAAATGCATAGATCGTGTTAAGCTGGTTACGGTTATTTCCTTTCCATCCACTATAAATAAATAAGTAAAAGGCAGTGAGTTCACGACAGATACAAACTGGAAGGGGTTCCAAAGGAATAATGGACCTTTATTGCCTTTCTAGGGGAAAGTCACATCTTTAAAATATTTTTCTAATCCCAGTAAGATAACGTTCAGTATAAGATGTCATGGTCTCGTCTGCTGTTGCCCACACTGACTCATATAATGGAGATTCGGGTCAATGGGAGGCAAGAACTCAGGGAAATGGTGAACGCCAGGACTTTGGAGTCCCTATGCAAATCTCCTCTCCCACAGCCTGTTAACTGGTGCAAGCTTGTAGTTTTGTTTTGTTTTGTTTTTTCTTGTCTGCTGTTGTCCATTCCTATTTCTTGTGGGTTGAATGCATCCCTCCAAAAGATATGTCTGAATCCCTGGTACCTTTCCTAGTACCTGTGAATGTGACTTTCTTTGGAGGTAGGATCTTTGCAGGTGGAATCAAGATGTAAATTAAGATGAGATCACTTAAAGTAGGCTGGGCCCCAACCCAATATGACTGGTATAATATAGGAAGAGTAGAGACGAGCGACACACAGAGAGGGAAGACGATATGAAGACAGAGGAAACCGCATGACGACAGAGGCATCTATTAGCCAAGGATTGCCAGCAACACAGAAGCTAGGAGAAAGTCTGGGAACAGATTCTCACCAAAGAACATGGCCCTGCTGCGGATCACGAGGTCAAGAGATCAAGACCATCCTGGCCAACATGGTGAAACCCCGTCTCTACTAAAAATACAAAAATGAGCCGGGCGTGATGGCACGTGCCTGTAGTCCCCGATACTCAGGAGGCTGAGGCAGAAGGGTCACTTGAACCCTGGAGGCAGAGGTTGCAGTGAGCTGAGACTGTGCCACTATGCTCCAGCCTTGCGGCAGAGCAAGACTCTGTCTCAGAAAAAAAAAAAAAAAAAAAAAAAAAAAGAGCACGGTCCTACTGACACCTTGATTTCAGACTTCTGGCCCTCAGAATTATTAGAGAATAAGTTTCTAGATTGGGCACCGTAGGTCAAGCCTGTAATCTCAGCACTTTGGGAGGCTGAGGCAGGCGGATCACCTGAGGTCAGGAGATCAAGACTAGCCTGACCAACATGGTGAAACCCTATCTCCACTAAAAATACAAAACTTAGCCAGATGTGGTGGTGGGCGCCTGTCATCCTAGCTACTCGGGAGGCTGAGGCAGGAGAATTGCTTGAACTCATGAGGCAGAGGTTACAGTGAATGCAATGAGACCATGCCATTGCATTCCAGCCTAGGCGACAGAGTGAGATTCCATCTCTAAAAAATTTTAAAAAAAGATTCTCCCCAAAGAACATGGCCCTGCTGACACCTTGATTTCAGATTTCTGTCCCCACCCCAGAACTATGAGAGAATACATTTCTAGCCAGGCACGGTGGCTCATGCCTGTAATCCCAGCATTTTGGGAGGCTGAGGTGGGCGGATCATGAGGTCAGGAGTTTGAGACCAGCCTGGCCAACATGGTGAAACCCCGTTTCTACTAAAAATACAAAAACTAGCTGGGCGTGCTGGTGGGTGCCTATAATCCCAGCTACTCTGGCGGCTGAGGCAGGAGAATTGCTTGAACCCGGGAGACAGAGGTGGCAGTGAGCCGAGACTGTGCCACTGCACTCCAGCCTGGATGACAGAGCGCAACTCCATCTCAAAAAATAAATAAATAAATAAATAAATAAATAAATAAATAAAATTCTATTGTTTAAGCCACCCGGTTGGTGGTGCTTTGCTATGGCAGTCTAGGAAAAGAATCCACTCTTCCCAGCAGAGAGAGGTGACACTGTGCCTGAGTGGTGAATGTTGATCTGAACAGTTTTTAATTTCCTGAAATTCTCACCATATAAAATTATAGCAGGCTGCCTCTACACCAGAGGGTGAGGGGATTGACATCATCTGTGTTCAGGCCACATTGAGTAACAGATGAAGAGGAAAACATGAAAACATTTAGGATTTCTGCAATGCTGGTCCCACCTGGGTGGGAAGGAACAGGATTTTCCTCTCTCCAGGGCTGAGAGCCGGTTTCTGAAGCCTGCTTCTGTCTTCAGGGAGCCGTGTCTTCCTCTCTCCCCTCCTTCGCAGCTGTTTTCCCAGCTGCCAGGAACTCCACCTTGGTGTCCGCTCTCTTTTCTCCATTCAAGAGTAAACGAAACTCAAGTTATTGGGCTTTGAAATATCCTTGCTCAATTCACGTGCGTCCTATTTCAATCCATGGTGTGTTGCCTCGGCTTATTCGGATTTAGGAAATGCTCCATCATCCTATTGACTCAGCGCCTAAAATAAGAGGTAGATGCCAGGCCACTTACGCAAAAGGGACTCTCTTGGCAGCATCCTGCTTGTAGTTAAGAATGATCCCACTAGATGGAGCTCCACTTAAGGTCTGGCCAAGGTTCTTGCACCTTCCTTTACTATCCAGCAATTACAGGAGCAGAATCCCAGAATGAGTGAGAAGCTCCAGAAGGCAGATTTAGAAGACAATATTACCTTTCACATTTGACTTAATTTTCGGATTAGACAGAACTTCCTACTGCTTCCCTCATTAATGAGATCATCCACAATCAAATTCCTTCTACCTCCCTCCCTCAAGGTAAAAAAAAAAAAAAAAAAAAAAAAAAAAAAAAAAAAAAAAAAAAAAAAAAAAAAAAAAAAAAAGCTTGCAATAAACACATGACCAAATTGTAAAATTAGATGGCAACAGGTGAGAAAATGATTATGTGGAGGCTCGAGGGGCTTTGGGGCTGAATATAGGAGGTAAGAGACAATCGAGGTTAGTCTGGTCCTCGGAACAGCCAGTAGGTCGGGTGGTCAGAGAAGGCACTGCAGACCCTCATCTGTGGGTGCTGCCTGGCAGACAGTCTGTGCCAAGTAACAGCCTCAGAGAGTGGACAGCTGAGAAGGACAGGATGGTTTTGACACTGTGATGGGTTCAAGTGCATTTCCAGTTGAAATACTCAAGACAGAAGATAGAAGAAAGACCCTGAACCAACTTTTCCCACCAAAATCACTGTGTTTAACATGGGGGCAAAACCACAGGGGCTCAGTGGTAATAAAACTGAGAGGCGCTCTCAGGCTGCCCTTGCTTTACGCCTTAAAAGAGATTTCCAGTTTACATTGTCTATACAAGAGTTTGCTTTTTGTAAGTGACAAAGTTTCTGTTAAACACCAGCTTCAGGCCATTCTCCTGATTCTCATTGTCCTCAGCTGTAAATTGGAAAAATATAGTTCTTCCCTTGTGGTGCTATGGTGAGGCTTGAAAATAAAATGTGAAACTTCCCAGCAAAAGGCGTGGCACTTAGTAGATTCTCAGTAAAGAACTCTTGCTGCACTTCTTGCTGCTATTCTCGGAAGTTTGGAGGACTTCCTCCAAGATATTACTGTAATTATTACACACGAATCACCAAAGTACACTTGCTAAATACTTTGGTATAGATTTATGCCATAGGCACAGCTATGGCAAATGCTATCATCACTATTTTCACCGTCTTCAAAGTTGATTACAGGCAAGTCGCTGTGGCTCATGCCTGTAATCCCAATGCTTTGGGAGGCCAAGGCAGGAGGAGTGGTTTAGGCCGAGTTCGAGACCAGCCTGGTCAACATAAGGAGATCCCATCTTTAAAAAAAAAAAAAAAAAAAAATTTAGCTGGGAGTGGCTCATACCAACAGTCCCAGCTACTCAAAAGGCTGAGGTGGGAGGATCGCTTGAGCCCAGCCCAGTCGTTTGAGTCTACAGTGAGCTATGAGCGCGTCACTGCACTCCAGCCTGGGTGACACAGCAAGACCCTGTCTCTTAAAAGAAAAAGTTGATGATTGACTCAGGAACAGTGAGAAAGGGAACATGGGGTCTCCTGTTGCCCTCTGATTTGCCTATTGAGTGGCTCTGGGAAAGGACACAGGAAAACAAAGCGAAGTGTGCTAACTTCCCCAGAATAACCTGGGCCCTTCAGCCTCAGAGGGGAATGCAATTTCTGGGCCATCCAAATGGAGCTGTGAAATACGTGAGTCTGACATCGTGTGCTTTCAATCTCCTTATCTGTGTCTCTTTCTTCTCTCCTCTAAGTTGCAGGCCCCCATTTTATTCCCTTTTTCCTATTAAAACTTGATCTCTGGAAAAGAAAAATTGATTATCAGTCATTTTAAGGTAGGGGACATTGGTGCACCATTCTCTCTATAAATATATGATTCTTCCTCAATTATTCATTACCAAGAAGATGGCAGAGGTGTCTAGAAAGGCAGTGATCTTCTTTGCCCCTGAAATCACCCCAGAGGACAACTCTGCCCTTCACTTTACCCTAAAAGCTGAGATGATTGATGTTCAGGGTTCCACTCAGGAAGCCCCCCATCCCTGGAGCACTCACACTTGAGAAGGCCTTAACAGTGATCCAGTGAATTCAAAAATACCACTGTGGTGGAGACAAAGTGCAGACGGTTCCACATTATGATGGTCTGACACAATTTTTCAACTTTACCATAGATTTATTGGTAAATTTATTTTAAATGCATTTTCAACTTATGATATTTTTGACTTATAATATTTTTGACTGAATTACCAGGGAGCTATCAGGACATAACCCCATTATAAGCTGAAGAGTGTCTGTAATCAATGAGGCTTCCAAGATTCCGCCTCCAGGGGAGACAAGTGGGTAGGAAGTTGAGGACCACGTTGACTGACTTGTACCTCCTACATCCCAGAGTCTCAGCGCAAAGACATTCTGATTGGTCTTTCAACATCATGGCTATGAAGTTCATTCCAGAGAGTGACCCTCCAGAATTATGGCGTTATAATGACCATCCGTGTTAGTTGAGATGGAAGTTCATAATACAGTCTCAAGAAGCAGAGACACATAGTTGAAAAGTCCTAAAATAATACCCCAGATTAGTTACCTCTCAGATACCCCCTTATAGTCTCTTGGTTACCCATGTATCAGAAACCCTGGCTGTGAGTTTGGCTTTAGCTGCAGAGACTGTCACCTCACATATACACAATGACTCTGTTTTGCCCCATTCCCATGCCTTTTCTTTTAAGCCCTGGAGCCTCCTTGTTACTGCTGAGATGCCACGGAATGTGCCTGGCACCTGTATTTGTGCAAAGCATAGGATCAGGGAGTTAGGACCCATGAGGCAAACTTTTGGCCAATGGGCCACAGAATCCAGCAGCTAAATACGTCTCCCTTCTTCCTTCCCCGTGAATGGTCTATCCTGAGACACTGTCACTCATGTAGCCTTTTGGAAGATGTCACACTGACCCTGAGCAATCAATGCCCTTGGTTTAAAGTGGCGCCCATCTTAGTAACACATTCTCTTGAATCTTTAGTCACTCCCCTTCTTACTTACTCTCTTTTTCTCATGTTTTCTTTGCTTTTTCTGTATACCTTGCGCTATAGTCTGAATGTTTGTTCTCCTCAAAATTACTATGTTGAAATCCTAACCCCGAAAGTGTAGTATTATGAGGTGGGGCTTCTTGGGAGGTGAGAAGGTCACGAGGGATCTGTACTCATGAGATTCATGTCCTTATAAAATAGGCCCAAGGGAGCTTGTTCACCTCTTCTACCATGTGAGAGTACAGCTAAAAGATGCCATCTATGAACAAGAAAGTGGGCCCCCACCAGACACCAAATCTACCAGCACCTTGATCTTAGACTTTCCAGCCTCCAGAATGGGGAGAAATACATTTTTGTTGTTTATAAGCTACCCAGTTTATGGTACTTTGTTATTGCAGCCCGAATGAACTAAGACACTCCTCAAAAACCATATTCACACACGAATTTTGCCTCAGGCTCAGTTTATAGAAACTCAGGCTAAGATAACTATTCCTGTGGAGCAGAGTCAGAATTTTACATTGCTATAATAAGCAAACAGTGCTTTCTCAGGACAGGTGAAGGCTTCCAGCCTTGAGGCTTGAAGTCTAGTCTGCCATGTCCCAAAATCCACCCAAGATTGATGCTTCTAACCCAGGGTACAAACACCTTCTATGGTTGCCCTAGCAAAGCCCCAGGAGCTAGGACTATACTCTCAGAGCTTCCTGAGTGTTTTCAGGAAAATTCACAAGGAATCCCAATCTGCAGAAACAATTTATTTTGTCAAAATCTTCCAATACGGGTCCATGCATTTTCTCTAACCCAGAGGACAGAAAGTCTCTCATTCTGAGTAAAAGAGGCCTGATTTAGATGTTCCTCCAGATCAAGGGAAGCTGGACTTACTTTCTTCCAAGAAAGGAGGAAGAGGAAGAGAACTAACCACTGTGCTTAACCTTCTGCGTCCACAGCACTTCTACTTACTCTGAGAAGAAGCCTCAACCCATGACAGACGGTATCCACCGCTCAGGGAGTCTTCGCTTCTGTTCTCCACACCTCCAGAAATTTATAACAGAGCAAGGGAAAGCAGGACAGGGGCACTGAAATGATCAGAGATAGAGGAATTTTGACGGAGACTTTTCAGAGGTGAAAACTTGAAAGGCTTATGCTTGAAGTTTGTAAATCCCTGAAAATTATGGTTAATTTTGAAAATCAAGGACTGCTTATTTGTTTTACCAAATTTCAGACTATCAGATGCAGAGAGTAATGTCTGAGTGTACGAAGAACGTAGTTTGGGGCAAATAAGAGTGAGTCCTCTTGCATTAAAATGAGTCTGTTGATTGCCATTTTAAAACAATTCTAGGATGTGGTAGGAATTCAAAGAAGCTCAAGAGAGGTTAAACTGCAATTAAAAATAACAGGCCCTTAGCTGGCCATTAAAAGATGTAAGAGATCTTGGGGGTTGGGGCAGCCCAGGGAAGTGCCATGGATGCAGGTCTTTGGGCCTGGACAGAAGCTGCTCCCCTCTGGGGTCAGTTGCAGCAGAGGGTCATCAGCTCTCAGTCCTTACATATGGGGCTTCCTGGGCAAGTCCTGCCCTGGTTTATTCCGTTCTCCTGGAGGCTGCTGGAAGCATGAATCTTGTTTCCAGAGCACCAGGGTGGAGGTTTGGAACAACTGGGTACTTGCTATGGGAATTCCTGAAAAATCGCAGCAAATACTCATAAATAAATGTTAGGAATTAAATACAGAATGCTTGGCATTTCACTTATTTTTAAAACATTGTTTACCAATTTCTTTCCTCCTTGCCAATTGTCAGAGTTGCCAAACAGCTCTGTAAGCTTTGGCCTGGCCCCACCTCTCAAATGATGACCCTGGCTCAAGGAAAACATTATCTGGATCCAAACAAGCCGACTGTATATGTTTCCTTAAATAACCAGGTTTTATTCCATACCTGTGTCAAGCATGCAAGGAAAGGGTGGCCTTAGGACACAGGTTTGGCTTTGACAGCTGAGAGGCCAAAACAGCGAGAGCAAACCCAGAGCTCCACTGACCCGCTTCCCTGATCCCTCTTCATAGCAAGCATTGCCAATCGATCTGAAGCCTTCTTCTCATGGGGCAGGAACAAAACCTCACAATCCTCAATGCAACTATCTAAGAATGGCACGTTTAGAGTGGGCACCAAAATGAAACTCTGATTATAGCTTAATGTGGGTTGGTGGTGGGAAGGCCAATGCTTTAACCAATTGCTGAATTCTTTGACGGTGCAGGGCAGATCTTTCCAAACAGACAACTGGTTGCCCTTCAAATACCTTTCAACTCCATTATTGGCTGGTACCAGAAATTTTGTCATAAGAACATCTACTCCAAGAGTGCATAGTCTTGGTCCTTGTAGGGAAGAAACTTGGAAGTCCTGTATGTGTGTTTACTCGTGTAACTCTCATAACCTGCTATCATCCACATTTTATTTTATTATTTTATTTTATTTTGAGACCGAGTCTTGCTGTGTCACCCAGACTGGAGTGCAGTGGCACAGTCTCGGCTCATTGCAACCTCTACCTCCTGGGTTGAACCTCAACCACTTCAGCCTCCTGAGTAGCCGGGATTACAGGCGCCTACCACCATGCCTGGCTAAATTTTTTTTTGTGGTTTTAGTAAAGATGGGGTTTCACCATGTTGGTCAGGCTGGTCTCAAACTCCTGACCTCAAGTGATCCGCCCACCTCAGCTTCCCAAGATGCTAGAATTACAGGCATGAGCCACTACGCCCAGCCTATACACCACATTTTACAGATAGAAACATCGAAGCTCAGAATGAATTGCCTTAGGCCATACAGCCAGTAAGTGATAGAGCCAGGATGAACAAAACTAGGTTCATTGCACCCCCAAGAGGCTCACTTTCTCCACTGTATCCCACAGCCTCTAAGGGTGAAGATTTGCTAAGGAGCCAGGGGAAGGGAGCCTGGGAGGCAGCAGGAATTAAGTTTCTTCTTTTAGAGAGACGAGACCCACGGGAAGCCTGCAAAGATCAATCGTCCAGACTCCGCAGTCCTGCCAAGGAGTGGACTTGGGTGAAAACAAGAGAACATCAGAGCAGAAGCTGACATTTCCACAAGAATCAAGGTGCTTGTGTCTCGCAGGATTCAGCAAACTCCTTCTTGTCAGCCAAGAAGAGAAGCAGGCGGCGAATATCTGCCATGTGATATTTTGGCCCATAGCCAAAAGCATACAAGAAGTTCAGAAAAGTTATAAACATAAGGGTAAATTTGCAGATCCCACTGCATAGAAAAATTCCAGAAATGGCAATACACTTCATGTCTTTGTTTCTTCAGGATGGATTATTCCAGCAGCTTTCAAATGTCTCCACAGTTAAACATTTTTCACTAAGAAAACCATCACTGGGAAATGTAAGTTTCTCTTATATTTGGTTTTCAAGTTTTTCTTCTGCAAAAGTCAGGGCAAGCAGCTGAATCACAGCAGGCAGGGACTTACTTAAACCATTATGTTCTGTTCCGCTCCTGGTAAAATTGACTGAGGTGTCCAAACATTGCCTCTGAAACTTCTGGCAATTTAAGACTGGCACCTTGGGCCATTTCTCCCAGTGTTTCTTCTTAGACTGTTGATTCTCTTTTCTGTGTAACTGTCCATTTTCTCCCCGACAATCACCTTTTCTTCTGGTGGGGGTAACAGCCCCCTCTTCACATTTCTCTGTGCTGATCTGCAAGGAACAATTTTAAAGCTTGTTGTACCTGTTCAATGTGCATTCTGACAGTCTGAAAATATTTTTGCCTGGTTGCGGAAGTTGCAGAGGATGACAGAATTAAAGTCACTGAAGTTCCTTGTCTCTGTCTACAGGCACTCCCATTGTCTGCTTCTCATCCACTGTTTGGAACAGACACGAGTAGTGAGTCCCTGTGAACTGACAGCCAAATTAACTCCCATGTGGAATACAATGTTTACTAAAGGATAAACATTTTTAAATGTGCTAATTTAAGCTGAAGCCTATACCATTAAACTCAACAGTAACCACAATTGTTTGGAACTTAGACCAGCAAAAGATGACGGGAGAGGAGTACTGTTCACTAACATTATTTAGAATTGCTAACAGTGGAGCCGCGTTTAGATGGTTTTATTAGTGTTGTTAAGTTCCCTGCAGATAATGTCCCCCGTCATTGCCTGCACCAGGGCAGACTGGGTCCACTGCCTTCCCTGCTGTACCACAGATCGTAATCTACTCAGCCTTCAACCACAACATTCACTGGCCTCCGTGCACAGCGTAGATCTCAGGAACATCCAGCACTTCTGCTGTCATAACTTCTGACTGTCGTAAGGATTCTTACTGATTTCATTACTGACTGGATTGAATAGATTTAAAACTGGAAATCTTACAGGTTTTTTTTCTCCTGCTCAAGCAACAACTTCTTTAGCTAGGAAGGAACCCACCAATAACACACCCCTCTCATCCCTCAAGCCCAGTTCTTTTTTTTTTTTTTTTTGAGATGGAGTCTCCCTCTGTCGCCCAGGCTGGAGAGCAGTGGTGTGATCTCTGCTCACTGCAACCTCCACCTCCCAAGCTCAAGCGATTCTCCCGCCTCAGCCTCCTGAGTAGCTGGGATTACAGGCGCCTACCACCATGCCCGGCTAATTTTTATTTTTAATTTTTAATAGAGATGGGGCTTAACCATGTTGGCCATGACCTCGTGATCCGCCCACCTGGCCTCCCAAAGTGCTGGGATTACAGGTGTGAGCCACCAGGCCCGGCCTCAAACCCAGCTCTTGCTGGGGAAGAAGAGGGTTCTCTCCTGGGCTTCCCTCTGGCTCCCTGTGTACTCTTATCCCTGCATCTGGGAAGTAGAGTCCTTGTCCCCTTTCAGCTGCTAATTAGCTTTGGGATCCTTGTAAAAATGACTTTCCTTCTGTTTCCTCATTAAAAACAAACAAGGCGGGCACGATGGCTCATGCCTGTTATCCCAGCACTTTGGAAGGCCGAGTCAGGCAGATCACCTGAGGTCAGGAGTTTGAGACCAGCCTGGCCAACATGGAGAAACCCCGTTTCTGCTACAAATACAAAAATTAATCGGCACGGTGGTGGGTGCCTGTAATTCCTGCTACTCAGGAGGCTGAGGTGAGAGAATCGCTTGAACCCAGAAGGCAGAGGCTGCAGTGAACCGAGATCACACCACTGCACTCCAACTCAAAAACAAACAAAAACAAGCAAACAGGCCAACATTTAACTGAGTGATTTCTCAGGCCCCTTCAGGGTGGGGCTGGGAGGTCAGATGGCCTTGGCGGGGCCGTCCCGGGCTGCTGCAGATGGTATCAAGGAAGTGAAAGTTCGGCTCCTGAAACAGCTGTGCCTTGTTGAGGCATGGCCGAAGGCTGTTCCTTGTCCCCATGTGGGGGCCCCTGCTGACTTTTTAGCTGGTCATGTTTCCCTGTTTGGCATCCTCAGAACCATTAGGCCCCGGAGACTTCCAGATGTCTTTAACAATCAGAGCCGGATTTCCTAGGCAATGCCCGCCCCATGCAAACATTCTTACTTGTTATGGCACTGCCCTCAGAATGTGCAGGAATGAGTTCTAAAGGACAACACCGGCTGGGCCCGGGGCCACACTTCCATTCCACACACCCCCTCACACCATCTCACTCCAACCTGTGACGCAGGATGGGGCAGAATCATTATCCCATTTCAGAGACAGGGAAGCTGAGGTGCCAGAGCCTGGAATGAACCACCCAAGGCCATGCAGCAGCCCGTTGGGGCAGAACTGGGACTAGAACACCCTCACCCCCCACTTCTTACTCACTTACCCACCTCAGCTCCAGCTAGCTGAGCTCAGGCTTGGCCCCGGCCCAGCAATCCCGGTTACACAACTGATATCGGGCATGTACTCAGCTAAAGCGTATAAATAGACCCAGTGCCTTGCCGCTGAAAATTTATGATTCAAAAATCACAAGGTTTTACATTGAGTAACCAGATGTCTTTAGAAATATGGCAAAGGAGTAATAGCATGGAAACAGCTCGTTTCTATGACTTTGTTTATTTGCATGTTTTTAATTTGTCACCTGTGTCTGGCAACAACGCATGTAGAAAGCTGTCCTAAAAAAAGCTATTCACCAGGGATGACACATTGCTGGCACGTGCCCTGAGGAGTCCCTGGGGATGTCTGTGGCATGTTTCAACTCCATCACGGCTCTGCCCACTTAGCCCAGAAGAGCCTCGGAATCTTCCCTAATCCAGCACTCTGCCCAGACATGTATCTGACAGGGAATTTCAGCTCGTGGGCCAAATTTGATTTGCTGTCCCTGCTATACATTTCAGGTTCCTTATTCCAGGGAATGTGAAATTCAGGTTGTTTACCCTTTCAGGGAGCTGCAGCCTGGTGACCTTACTCTTCTCTCCATTCATGCCCCCACCTCACCCGCCAAGCAAGGGCTAGGGGCAGCGAGCTGCAAGGAAGTGCCCAGCACTGCTGGAAACAAGTTACGCCCCCGAGGTTCGTCAAACCTTGGCAGAAGCAGCAGTAGTTGCCTGTGAGAATTATTTCACTGGTAAGGCACCCCTTCCTGAATCCCTCTCAAGATTCCTGGGCAGAGGTTCTTTGTGAAGCCCCCTCCCCCAGTGAAAGATCCTCACATGGCTCATCACCTTGAGAATTGCAGCTGTCTTGAAGATCCTTCCTGTGTCTGGGAGGACTGAGTCTTGAAAGTGGAGTCAGGTTGCTTGGAAATGATGCATGGGGACTTTTCGGCCGGAGTGAGTGGTGAAGGAGGGACCCTGAGCACCAGCCACGCTCTTCATCCCTCCTAGGACATCCACGTCCCCTATCTGTTAAGTTGGTCTGTCTTAAAGGTCAACGTGGCATAAGTCTGGGATTAGGACCGGAAAGGAGCCACGAGCCCTGTGCTGGGCTGAGTTGCGTTCCCCCCAAATTCTGTGTCCACCCAGAACCTCAGAATACAGTCTCGTTTGGAAACGGGGTCTTTGCGGATGTAATTAAGGGTGGAGATGAGATCACACTGGAGTCGGGTGAGCCCTCGATCCAATGACAGTGTCCTTAGAAGAGACACGGAGAAGGAGGCCGTGTGGCGATAGAGGCAGAGACTGGAGGGACGCAGCTTCAAGCCCAGGCGCACCACGGAAAAGGCGGGGGAAGATTCTCCCCTAAGACCTTCCGAAGGAGCGTGACTCTGCCAACACAGTATTGGGTGTCTGACCTCCAGGACTCTGACACATACATTTCTGTTATTTCAAGCTACCCAGTTTGTGGTCATCATTTTCTGTAGCCTTAGCAAACCAATACCCTGTCCAAATAATACTCCTGCTTCCAAGTCTTCACTCAGGTCCTGCTCTTGGGAGACAGGAAGCCCAAACCAAGACAGTAGGTATAAGTACCCTCATATTACAGATGAGGAAACTGAGGCACGGCTTCACCCACAAAGCAGCCGTAGGACCCAAGCACCCAGCAGCTACATTGTCGCTCAAATGAGGCTGAGTCCATTCTCTAAACTGCCTGTTGTGGTGCATCAGTGACTCTGAATGTAAACTGAAGGCTCATGGCAGCTTTGTCAGCTCAGCAGCCAAGCAAATGACCCAAGAAAAATGGGGGCAACCATAGGCCACTTGGTGCTGGAAATGGGGTCATAAAAACATAAAGTTACCAGACCCTTTTTGTAAGCAATGGTTGCAGTGAGAAGGCCCATGGGGCGGGGTGGTGGGGGACTAATCTCTTTCTTTACACCTTGAGGAAGCTGACCTCCAACAGGCTAAGTCACTGGGTACTTTACACCACATGCATGGTCATGAGTGGGAGGATTCAGTTCATCAGGGCATTTTGCCTGAGAAAATGACTTTAACAATTAATAGCTAGGAAAAAAACACGAAGGGACTTTTTCCCCATTGTTTGATGTATTTTTCAACATAATAGTTCTTACTAGTTTTTGAGAGCTTCTGAATACAACCCATATGTCATCTTCAGGGAGAAAAATCCTCTAATCTTCTTGCCTTTTCCTTAATTTATAATTATTACTGAAAATAATAGAAAAGCATTAGCAACTTGGCCAGGCACAGTGGCTCACACCTGTAATCCCAGCACTCTTAGAGGCTGAGATGGGCAGATCACAAGATTAAGAGATCGAGACCATCCTGGCCAACATGGTGAAATGCAGTCTCTACTAAAAATACAAAAATTAGCTGGGCGTGGTGGCGTGCACCTGTAGTCTCAACTACTTGGGAGGCTGAGGCAGGAGAATCGCTTGAACTGGGGAGGCAGAGGTTGCAGGGAGCTGAGATTGTACCACTGCACTCCAGCCTGGTGACAGAGCGAGACTTCATCTTAAAAGAAAAAGAGAAAAAGAAACGCATTAGCAACCCATGTTGTATGTTTACATAGACTTAAATTACTAGCTGATCAATAGTTCTTTACCCTGTTTAGTAAAGAAAAATACCTTTTCTGGCCGGGGTGGCTCACGCATGTAATTCCAGCACTTTATGAGGCTGAGGCAGGCAGATCACCTGAGGTCAGGAGTTCAAAACCAGCCTGGCTAACATGGTGAAACCCCATCTCTACTAAAAATACAAAACTAGCCAGGTGTAGTGGCAGATGCCTATAATCTTAGCTACTTGGGAGGCCGAGGCAGGAGAATCACTTGAACCTGGAAGACAAAGGTTTCAGTGAGCAGAGATCATGCCACTGCACTCCAGCCTGGGCAACAAGAGTGAAACTCCATCTCAAAAAAGAAAAAAAGAAAAGAAAAATACCTTTGCCAGTTAGCAAGTGTCCTTGTTGATGATGGGTTCGATCTCCATGGCATTGTTTACTCCCTTTTGGTGGCCAGGGAAGAAGCCATTTTCAGAGGACTGAGAGATTCTAGGCACAGCAGTCACCTGGTCCCTGGGCAGCATTTGGGAAGATGGGGAATGGTGTGATCCACAGGAGCGAGCTGAGCAGATGGCTGGGCAGAGCATCTAACACTAGTGTCCTGTTCCCGCCATCCTCTCTGGGACAAAGCCCACTTGTGCCTCGTGCATTTGCCTCTCGGTTCCTAGTCCTGAGAACCACTCAGAGACGCTGCCGACCTGAGGAATGTCTGCACAGGCTGCCGTGGGAGCCATTCAACCTGCAGAGGGTAAAATACAGATGGTGAAAGGTGGTGTCTGAGTTGGAAGAGAAGGCACTGAAGCCTCCAGATGCAGGTTTTGAAGAAAGGCAGTATATTCATATTTCATGCCATGACACACAAAGGGTCAGCTGACCCGGGTAGATTGGAGTCTTGTGACTGCCTGGTAGGCTCTACTCCCCATCTCATAAACAGCAGGTACTAAACACAGGCACAGAACCTGGCTCAGTTGCTGCCACCAGCTAAAACGTGTTCTAGATCTCCGAGACCGCATCTGCCCCGCAGGCACACAGCCTCATCCCAGCCACTCCACCGCCCGTCCACACCCGCCGCCAGCTCACCTTGGATGATATCATCACGCTCATTGTCAAAAATGGCTCCAACATCTGCAAGGCCAGCTTGGCGGGCCACAATGCTCTCCGGACTGTCTTCCCCTCCATCGTGGGGTGCCCAGGCACTAGTGTGTGATGGTGGGCATGGGTCAGAAGGACTCCTAAATGGGCGACAAGGGCCCAAAGCAAGAGAGGCTTCCTGACCCTGAAGTACCCCATTGAGCACAGCAACATCACCACCTGGGAGGACATGGAGAAGATCTGGCATCATACCTTCTACAAGGAGCTGTGTGTGGCTCCTGAGGAGCACCCCATATTGATGACTGAGGCCCCCCTGAGCCCCAAAGCCAACCATGAAAAGGTGGACCATGTTTGAGACCTTCAACACCCCAACCATATATGTGGCCATCCAGGCCGTGCTGTCCCTGTACACCTCTGGCCGTGCCACTGGCATCCTGATGGACTCCGGTGAGGGGGTCACCCACGCTGTGCCCATCTACCAGGCGTATGCTCTCCCCCATGGCATCCTACGTTTGCACCTGGCTGGCTGGGACCTGACTGACTACCTCATGAATATTCTCACTGAGCGTGGCTACAGCTTCACCACCATGGCCAACTGGGAAATCGTGCATGACATCAAGGAGAATCTGTGCTATGTCGCCCTGCACTTTGAGCAGGAGATGGCCACAGTGGCCTCCAGCTCCTCCCTGGAGAAGAGCTATGAGCTGCCCGACAGCCAGGTCATCACCATCAGCAATGATGCTGCCCTGAGGCACTCTTCTAGCCTTCCTTCCTGGGTACGGAATCTTGTGGCATCCACGAAACTACCTTCAGCTCCATCAGGAAGGGTGACGTGGACATCCGCAAAGACCTGTACGCCAACACAGTGCTGCCTGGCGGTGGCACCACCATGTGCCCTGGCATTGCTGACAGGATGCAGAAGATCACCACCCCTGCGCCCAGCACGATGAAGATCAAGATCATTGCTCCTCCCAAGCACAAGTACTCCGTGTGGATCGGCGGCTCCATCCTGGCCTCGCTGTCCACCTTCCAGCAGATGTGGATCAGCAAGCAGGAATACAACGTGTCCAGCCCCTCCGTCATCCACTGCAAATGCCTCTAGGAGGACTGTGGCTTAGTTGCGTTACACCCTTTCTTGACAAACTTGAGCGGAAAACAAGATGAAATGGGCACGGCTTCGGTTTTTTTAGGGGGGAGGTTGAGTTTTTTGTTGTTGTTGTTTTTGTTTTGTCTTGACTCAGGATTTAAAAACTGAAATGGTGAAGGTGACGGCAGTTGGTTGGAGCGAGCATCCCCCAAAGTTCTGCAATGTGGCCAAGGACTTGATTGTACATTGTTCTTTTTTTTAATGATCATTCCAAATATCATGAGATGCATTGTTACAGGAAGTCCCCTGCCCTCCTAAAAGCCACCCCACTTCTCTCTAAGGAGAATGGCCCAGTCCTCTCCTGTGTCCACGCAGGGGAGGTGATAGCATTGCTTCATGTAAATTATGTAATGCAAAAAGTTTTAAATCTCCACCTTAACACTTTATTTTGAATGATCAGCCTTTGTGGTGCCCCTTTTTTGTCTCTCAACTCGAGATGTATGAAGGCTTTTGGTCTCCCTGGGAGTGGGTGGTGGCAGCCAGGGCAGGGCTTACCTGTACACCGACTGGAGACCAGTTGAATAAAAGTTTACACCTTTAAAAAAAATTAACAAATTCAAAAAATAAAATGAGTTCTAAGAAGTACCATTTTGTATTCTCATGACATGCACCACACTTATACTTTATTTTCATGATTCCAGAACCGTATTTTGATCAATTAGAGCAATTTATGGAATGTGCTGGAAATAGAGATTAACTTGTTCCCTGGGTATCACATTTCCCAGGATGCTGTGTGGAAACTCGGTCACCTCAGAAAGATGGTCCATTCCTAAATCAGAAGAGCTCCATGGAGCTGCCTGGGAAAAGGCCATATGCAGGGTGGGACACTGGGCAGGAGCACCAGGGGAGGGTCCCATTACTCAGTCTGGGTCTAGATTTGTTCTAGATAGTTAGACGGGCCTCAGCAGGGCAGGAGAGGGCTCTCCCCCAACCCACTAGGAATATCAAGTAATGGTTCAGCAGTTATCACATTGCTGCTCTAAAAATGATAATTGGGTAGCCAGGGAGAGACAATCTCTGGATGGTCCATACCTGTTAGCATTAAAAGTGTTAATGGCCAAAACCCGGGATCAAACCAGGGACCTTTAGATCTTCAGTCTAACGCTCTCCCGAAGTGGGTGAATCATGAAGTCAAGAGATCGAGACCATCCTGACCAACATGGTGAAACCCCATCTCTACTAAAAATACAAAAATTAGCTGAATGTCAAGGCGTGTGCCCATAGTCCCAGCTACTCAAGAGGCAGAGGCAGGAGAATTGCTTGAGCCCAGGAGGCGAAGGTTTCAGTGAGCAGAGATCATTCCACTGCATTCCACCCTGGCGACAGAGCGAGACTGTCTCAAAAAAAAAAAAAAAAAAAAAGGAAAAAAAATGTTAATTGGATGCAGACCCCTGCAGCTTCTTGGGCATGCATGTTAAGCGACAAAACGGCGAAGTATGATGCTGGGAGGTGGGAGCACACGCCACCTGAGAAAGGAAAAAGGCTCAGATGGGCAGGCATGTAACGCCCTAAACACATTGCACGGACTCAGTTCCAAGGGGTAAGGAAAGCACCGTGCATGTGGAAAGCGCACCCTAGGGGAAAATCATGGGAAAGAGGCGAGCCTGAGGTTAAAGGGGCTCTTTTTCTCTCTTTGACCTTCAGGCACTCACTTCGGTCTCCTCCAAGGGTTCTTTCCTTTCTTTTCTGTTCTAAAACCTTTTTCATAAACTTCTGCTCCTGCTCTGAAACTTGCCTCTGTCTCTTTTTCTGCTTTATGGCCCTCAGTTGAATTCTTTCTTCTGAGGAGGCAAGGACTGAAGTTGCTGTGGACCCATATGGATACACTGCGGGTAATTTGGGGTAACTCGGATCTCTTTCACCGATCCAGCCTATCTACTGAACCAGCTCTCAGCTGAGACACATCCCTAGTTAGCTCACTCCCGTGATGGGCAGGCTGCGTTCTGTGATCACCCAGGTCTCAGCTGAGATACATCCCTAGTTAGCTCACCCCCATGATGGGCGGGCTGTGTTCTATGATCACTCAGCTCTCAGCTGAGATACATCCCTAGTTAGCTCACCCCCGTGATGGGGGGCTGCGTTCTGTGATCACCCAGGTCTCAGCTGAGATACATCCCTAGTTAGTTCACCCCCGTGATGGGCGGGCTGTGTTCTGTGATCACTCAGCTCTCAGTTGAGACACATCCCTAGTTAGCTCACCCCCATGATGGGCGGGTTGCGTTCTGTGATCACCCAGGTCTCAGCTGAGACACATCCCTAGTTAGCTCGCCCCCGTGATGGGGGGCTGCGTTCTGTGATCACCCAGGTTTCATCTATTCCTAATGTTTCGCAATCCTGTTACCCTCTGACCACTGGGCAGATACCCAGTGGTTCACTTGGATGGTTCAAAACTGTTCTTAGCCCTTAAAAGCTGGTAAATTAAAAAGAAGAGAACTTACAAATGGCCAGCTTCTTCTGCCCTAAATAGTAAGCTTGTAAAACAGACCCTTTTCCTAGGGATAGAGAACACGGATCAGTTAGAAATAAGGGCTAGCCATTCAGTTTGGGAGAGGATTGAAAAGCACCTGCAGGAAGGCTGTGGGAGAAGATGAGGCCCTGTGGATTTCCCTTCCATTAATTTTTCACAAAACTATAGAATAATAATCATGTTGTCTAATATATGACCATGTCACCTGCAACTGGAAGGGTGTGGGAGAGAAAATGACTACCCTCAGCTTCCAATTATGCTATGATAACAGTTTAAATTTTATTGAGTAAATAATTATCTCTGTAGTTTTAACAAAAAACAAAACACAGCACAACACCCATTAGTCATCTGAGGTAAAGCTAAAATATATATTTAACACATGTGCTTCTTATTCAGTGCCCTGATTCAGAGCAAGGCATGAGCGATTCATACCTCCAGGGGGTAAATGACTAGCTCTTTTGGTAAATTGGGTTTTTGTTTTCATTTCCTGTTAGATTCTTTGTCTTTGGTTTTTAATTTATTTTGAACCAAAGGCAAGAACAAAATGGGGTATGTGGGTTTCTCATCATGATCTAGGTGAGAATTTGGCATGTGTCCAGGGGGTTTGTGCAGGGCCAGGTTTGGAAGGAAACAGGGTACATGAATGTTGCTTGGAAGAAGTAGGGGGCAGACCGCAGAGCTTTGGACACACTGATTTATCCTGAAAAGCAGCAGCTAGTAAGGCCTCTTCTATTGTGTGCTGAGTCAAAAGCAAAGGCTATGGGGACAGTACTAGGAGATAAAATCCTGAGATAAAATTGAGAGGTGAGCGATATTTTCCCTCTTGATTCTAATAAGTCACATCAAAGCCTTATGTGTGTGGCCGGCATCAATTTCGCTGTCTGCTTGCCCAGTAATGACAGTTCTTTCTCTTTCTGTTTTACTTTCTTTTTTAAAAAATCTTTATCCTTTTTGGGGTGGGATAGGGTCTCACTCTATTGCCCAGGCTGAGTACAGTGGCAAGATCATGACTCACTGCAGCCTTCACCTGCCAGGCTCAAGTGATCCTCCCACCTTAGCCTCCCGACTAGCTGGGACCACAGGTGTGCACCACCACGCCCAACTAAATTTTTAATTTTTTGTAGAGAAGGGGTCTTGCTATGTTGCCTAGGCTGGTCTCAAACTCCTGGATTCAAGAGCTCCTTCCACCTCAGCCTCCCAAAATGTTGGGATTACAGGTGAGAGCCACTGGGCCAGACAACCGTTCTCTCTAATTAGATAACGAAGGGATGGGGTACTTCCAGGGTGCTGGCCCTTTACATAGGCTTTCCTATCATGGAGTCTCTCTTGGCTCATGACAACATCTGGATTCTCTTGCCTATGTGGTACAGGTTTAGGCAGCGGAGATTGCCTTGGGCAAGAAGTGAAGGTGATTATGAGGACACCACTCCATAAAGAACCCTTTTGTCTTGGTTGGCTGCTAAGTTAGTCTAGTTCCTCATGGGAGAAGAAGGAAAAGTATGTAGATTTTGGGCTTCCTTCAGCTTTATTGGCCAAGCCATCTTGCTCTAGCTTGAATCTCCTGAGGGTGCTGTGAATTGATTGCTGAGGGTCTGCTGTGAGTGTTGGCTGCTAAGGGCTTAGAGCTGCGCCATTAAACTGTCCTGGCATAGGTGGGTTACCTGCCTAGGGGGCTACTCCTGAAACATGTGAACCACCTGCTCCTGCAGGCAGCAGTTTGTGAGCAGAGGATAACTTTTGCTTGGGTACAATGATAGGGCACAAAAGGCCATCCCCTTGTGTCAAGATGGGACAACTACCAGGTGCAGTCCGTGTTCTGGAGCTCCCCATGGGACTGGGCTGGAGCCGGTCTCCACTGAGGACCACCTCCTTGCTTAACTTGATTCCCTTGCCCTATGCTGTTCCCTCACTCCTTCACAGGGCAGTGCTCCTCCATTCAATTAGTTTCACAAGGATCCTCCTCTTAGCTCTGGTTCTAGGAAACTGACCGAGGACAGTCAATTGGTCCCATCCAATTTCGTCTTGAATTATAATCCCCATGTGTTGAGGGAGGGACCTGGTGGGAGGCGATTGGATTATGGGGACAGTTTCCCTCATGCTGTTCTCGTGATAGTGAATGAGTTCTCACGAGATCTGATGGTTTTATAGATGGCAGTTCCCCTGGGCTCGTCTCTCTCACTTGCCTCCATGTAAGACCTGTCTGCTTCCCCTTCTGCCATGATTGTAAGTTTCCTGAGGCCTCTTCAGCCATACAGAATTGTGAGTAAATTATAACTTTCCTTGATAAATTGCTCAGTCTCAGGGAAGTTCTTTACAACATGTGAAAACAGACTAATGCAGGGTGCTTGTCAGAAGGCAAGATTCGTTGACTTCACCCACAAGAGGAATTCAGTAGGCCTGAGTGAGGCTTTGGAGGCTGCAGTTTTATTGAGCACACAGGTGATTCTGATGAATATGAGCCCAGGACCACACCTGGGGAAGCACACGGGCCACACCTGATGAAGTGAGTCAAGGATTAGTCTCCTGAGGGCTAGAGTCTATGCCAACCTGCAGAAGGAGCTGCAGGTATTATGACTCGGGGTAGGCACTCTGATTTCAGCTCTGCGCTTCGTTGTGATGCCCTTTGTGATGGTTAGTATTGAATATCAACTTGATTGGATGGAAGGATGCAAAGTATTGTTCCTGGGTGTGTCTGTGAGGGTGTTGCCAAAGGAGATTAACGTTGAGTCAGTGGACTGGGAGAGGGAGACCCACCCTCAATCTGGGTGGGCACCATCTACTCAGCTGCCAGTGCGGCTAGAATAAAGCAGGCAGGAGAGGATGGAAGAGCAGGCCTGCTGAGTCTTCCGCCTTCCTCTTTCTCCCGTGCAGGGCGCTTCCTGCCCTTGAACATCAGACTCCAAGGTCTTCAGCTTTTGGACTCTTGGACTTAAGCAGTGGTTTGCCAAGGGCTCTCGTGCCTTTGGCCACAGACTGGAGGCTGCCCTGTTGGCTTCCCTACTTTTGAGGTTTGGGGACTTCGACTGATCCACCACTGGCTTCCTTGCTCATCAACTTGCAGATGGCCTATCATGGGACTTTACCTTGTTATTGTGAGAATCGATTCTCCTTCATAAACTCCCTTTCAAATATACATCTATCCTATTAGTTCTGTACCTGTAGAGAACCCTGACTAATACACCTTGATCTTAAAGCAGAATTTTCTTTGAGTTGAGGGACTGTGGCCCCCAAAGTTCCTAGGAGAATTTTGTGCAAGAAGTCATGAGGGCCTGGACAGAACCTCACAGCCTCTGGCTAGAATTCTGCATGTAGGGACGGAGGCCTGATTCGCCCATTGGGGAGAGAGGTGCTGAGGCTTTACTATAGCCATGTTGGGAGGACAGCTCTGTCCTTCCTAACAAGACGCTTCCGACTAACTGCAACATGCAGGTTTGTATGAGAACGGTGCTGAGTGCTGACTGAGGCGGCTGACACCAGGAAAACAGAACGGTATCCAAGAAGAGGCTTGTTACCAAAGCCAAAGCTTAAGGCAGCAATAACAACTCTGATTTATAACGGGGACTATTTGTACATAATTACTAAATATTGATCACACATTCAGCAGTGTGCTTAAAGACAAACCAAATCTGGTAATAGCACCAAAAGAATCTTATTACAAACAGTCATCATTTAGCTCTTTTCTGCAATAATTTGATGGGCTTTTATAGAACTCTCAAGTGTATTCAAGGTGGGCCATCCTCTATGACCCTGCAAAGCCCCCAGGACCTGCCCTCCATCACCTCTAAGACACCCTCCCCACCCCCGCCACCTCACCTAATACGCTGTTTAACCACCCATTGACTTCTTTTGTCTTGTTTTTTGTTTAATTTTTGCAATTCTATTTTCCTTTTTTCTTTTCTTTTTTTCTTGAGACAGAGTCTCACTTTGTCACCCAGGCTGGAGTGCAGTGACATAATCTCGGCTCTCTGCAACCTCCACCTTCCAGGTTCAAGCAATTCTCCCTGCTTCAGCCTCCCAGTAAATGGAATGACAGGCACCTGACACCGTGCCTGGCTATTTTTGTATTTTTAGTAGAGATGGGGCTTTGTCATGTTGGTCAGGCTGGTCTTGAACCCCGGACCTCAGGTGATCCACCCGCCTTGGCCTCCCAAAGTGCTGGGATTACAGGCATGAGCCACCATGCTTGGCCAATTCTGTTTTCAAATTTCAACTTTTGTCTTTTTCAAAATCTACCGGATCATTTTCACTGTCTCTTATTGCTTGATTTTTTGAGATTCCTTTTTTTTTTTTCCAGCTTTTAAACATTTTATCCATTGTTATTTTGTATTTTGAGTCTGATAGTTTCATTACCCAGAGGAAAGGGGTTTAATTCTGTTGTTCACTGTTTTTGCTGATTCTCACTCATGATAACCTGTTTGCTTGTGTTTTTCATGTTATTTGATGCTGAACTCATTTTGTTGATCTTAATATATGGGAACCCTGAGGACCTGAGATGGGGATGCTTTTATCCAAGGAAGACTTGGGTTTGCTTCTCCTGAGAGCCAGGGGCACTGTCCCAGCTGAACTAGAGTCTCCCTTTCTCTTCCCCACTCAGTTTCATTACAGCCCATGGTCCTAATCAATGCACTGCTAATCCTGGCCTCCCAGCTCGAGACAACTCTGTCTTTTATATTTGCTTGTTCCCTACCAGTCTAAATAACCAAGAGAGGCTCTCTAAAAGAAAAGATGTTGATCTGGGAACAGAGCATTGCAATGTGAATACATGTGTCATAGGTAAACTATGTGCATATTCAGGGAGGTAAAGGAAGAGAAAGATTTTTTAAAGGAAAAAATAAAGGGGATTACGTAATTGTTTTGAAATACTTATCCCTGGCTAAAAGATCCATAACAAGGGTGACACTCTTTCAAGGTTGGAGAGGCAGTTGCTGGGCAGATGTCCTTACAGAAGCAATTGTTGTATATGGCTGTGATGGTCTTGGTGCAAAGTGGTGGTTTCTGTAGAGTCTTTCACGGTCAGGCATACAAGTGTGAGAATCCTCTCTTCATGGCCTTCCCTGGATCTGTTTGTCAGAGATTTCTTAGCCTTAGTGACTCAATTTTGCTACTGACAACTTTCACATGCCCAATGTACCCACTTTGGATTCATCTCACTTTTTCCTCCTGTACTTAATATCAACCCACCAATGCAGTAAGGAGTCTGTTTTATGCAGGAGTTAGCTATTGTATGCAGCACTGCTAGACCTGCCTTTCCTCTGTTTCCATTGAATTGTTGTTGCTCTATGCTGGGGTTGGGGTGGTATTAGCACTGTGTCATCCCTCTCTGTTACCTCTGAAACACAGAGCTTAGTAAGTAGGAAAGGTCCTTTATGTAACGACTGATTTGCTGGTTAATAGCTAAACATCAAGTCGGGCAAATTAACATGCTTCCCAGTGATGCCCTTTCTAGTCCTATCTGGTGTGGCCTTTCCTAATTATTTGCTCTTCTATTATTCTGGGGCGCTTCCTCCTTTCACTCACAAGTGATTAATGCAATGTTGCCAGTACAGCTTCGCCCACCACCACCTCCAAGCCTGTTGCCAACTGTGGTTCGGAGAGGCTGGGCCGGCATCCCGGAGAGGCCTGTTTGTTTGTCCTAGTATTCATTACTATTTGGCTCTCCTCCCATCTGCTGCCAGTGCAGAGTTATTTATATCAAATTGGAGAAGCCTTGGTGAGCTCCGCTGTGATAACTCACATCCTCGGAATGCCTTTCATCCCAAAGGACTTTACACGTGGTATCCTCGCAGGAAACCCTTTCCCACTGACCCAGGGGGAACTCCTGGCTTCCCTGGGAAGTGGCAGCTGCTGGTCCATCTGCTTGGCTGATAAGGCCTTTGCACTCAGATTAAGAGCCCTGGCCCAAAAAACATGCGGTGGAACTTGCCCAAAGAGGTCGTGACACCTGAGTCACAGGGAATAGCACTGAAACTGAGATCCTGGGGCACAGAGAAGGTCTATGAGGGCTGAGCCAGGGCGCTGAGTCATGCCTCTCAGCCTGGTGTTGGCTTGCTGAGTGTCAGAACTTCCAGAAGGTGACACTGTTTAGAAGTCACCAACCTTCGCACTCCCAGCCTGGTCCGTGAGCTCTGCACTGCTGAGGCCGACGTGCCACCCCTCTCCAAAGGATTTACTGTCAGCAGTGTCACATTTGGGTGGTAATTCATCTACTTTAGATTTTTCAACTAATATAGGTTCATTATGTCCAGCGTTTCACCGTTTGACACAGGACAGAGCTCAAATGAAGGGCTTGTGATGTTCTGGCAGCAGTCTAACTCAATTAACAAATTAACACGAGTCCACAGGCACGGGTCTCTAAAGAAATTAGATGAGCTCCGAAAGAAATCAGGCTAGGGGTGGGAAAGTCAATCATCATTTTAAATGAAACTGAGCAAATAATTGACAAATCTGTGCTCTTGTTGAGGCTCCCAGCAAGTACCATCAGAGGGATGACTTTGGGGAAAAGAACAAAGGGGAGATATATATGGCTTGGCAAAATTTTATGGAGAAAATAATTTTTTTAATTTCATTTTTTTTCCTATTTTTAGTTTTTTTATTTCTTTTTTTCTTTTTCTTTTTTTGAGACAATGCCTCACTCTCTCACCCAGGCTGAAGTGCAGTGGCGCAAATCAGGCGGAGTTCACTGTTACCTCGACCTCCTAGGCTCAACCAGTCCTCCCACCTCAGTCTCCCGAATAGCTGGGACTACAGATAGAACCACCATGCCTGGCTAATTCTTTTAATTTTTTTATTTTATTTATTTATTTATTTTTGAGACGGAGTTTCACTCTTGTTGCCCAGGCTGGAGTGCAATGGCACGATCTCAGCTCACTGCAACCTCTGCCTCCCTAGTTCAAGCGATTCGCCTGTCTCAGCCTCCTGAGTACCTGGGATTACAGGCGCCTGCCACTATGCCCGGCTAATTTTTGGTATTTTTAGTAGAGATGGGGTCCCAGGACGAGGGGCACTCTGCAATGGACCCCGGTCCTAGCGCACGGCGAGACACGCCCCCTGCGTGGGGCAGAGCTGCCCGCTGGTGGGGACAGCGGGGGACCGGCCATCCGAGGCCACCCGAGGCCCCGCAGGGCTGCCGTATCGTTCCACCTGGGCGGGATTCTGACTTAGAGGCGTTCAGTCGCAATTCCACCGATGGTAGCTATGTTGGCCAGGCTGGTCTTGAACTCCCGACCTCAGGTGATCTGCCCACCTCGGCCTCCCAAAGTGCTGGGATTACAGGCGTGAGCCACTGCACCTGGCCTTTTTTGTATTTTTAAATTTTTTGTAGAGATGTGGTCTCGTTATATTACCCAGGCCAGTTTTGAATTCCTGGTCTCCAACAATCCTCCCACCTCAACCTCCCAAAGTGCTGGAATTACAGGCATGGAGCCACTGTGCTCAGCCAGAAAAAAAAAATTTTAATCAGATTTATTGACAGATTGGACATACACTAATCAGCGCAGGGAGGCGATCATGCAGTTCAGGGAGGCTGCTACCAAGAAGTTTACCCCATCCCATCCCATAGCCTCCAGGAAGGAGTTTTTGCCAGGGGAATATCAATATTGCACCATCAGACCAGTGTTGAAATTCAGTGGGTGCAGGTAGGTGGCAGGTGTGGGCAGTAAATTTCAAAACATTTATTTTGAAACGCTCACGGTGCCTGGATCACAAGTCCTGTGGCTGGCAGAATAACCCGTGCTGCTTACACATCGTGGAGGGCGAGTCTGTTTCTCCAGCTATCAGAAGACCATCGTATGCTCTGTAAGAGCAAAACCCTGGCTGCTTGCACTTTGTCTCTTTGTTCTTAAATACAGCACTTGCCACAGTATGGTCTCATCGGTTAAAGTCTTCCCCCTGCTCTCACAGATTCCTTTCTCGCTCTCTGAAGTTGAGTCAGAATCAATGTTACAAGTTGGACTTTCAACTCGGGACAAGTAGATGTTAACTGTTCTCTCTTTTGGTTTCTAGAGAAACGGAACTCAGTGGGGGTTTGTAGAGTCGCCAGGACTGGCTGAGCTCTTTAAGAGAAACTTTTTGTAGACTAACGGTTGACGCCCCAAGATAAAACAATATACATCATTTATATACCACTTTTGTTCATTGTGGATATTTTAAGAGATTTCTTTTTCATTTGATTTTTATCGTAGGATATTATAAAATCAGGAATAAAAAATTAAAATCTTTGAAATATTGTTATTTCTGTTTCTCTCTTGTTCTTAAGCCTTTTGATGCCCTTTTTACCTTCTTAATTATATGTGTTAAATATTATCTTATATATATTTGTGTATATATATATATTTTGAGACAGGGTCTCACTTATCACCTGGGCCGGAGTACAGTGCAGGGTCTCACTTATCCCCCGGGCCGGAGTACAGTGTAGGGTCTCACTTATCCCCCGGGCTGGAGTACAGTGTAGGGTCTCACTTATCACCCGGGCCGGAGTACAGTGTAGGGTCTCACTTATCCCCCTGGCCGGAGTACAGTGCAGGGTCTCACTTATCCCCCTGGCCGGAGTACAGTGCAGGGTCTCACTTATCACCCGGGCTGGAGTACAGTGCAGGGTCTCACTTATCCCCCGGGCCGGAGTACAGTGCAGGGTCTCACTTATCACCCGGGCTGGAGTACAGTGCAGGGTCTCACTTATCCCCCGGGCCGGAGTACAGTGCAGGGTCTCACTTATC
>PVKP010018411.1:0-44316 GCA_004027715.1 Plecturocebus donacophilus | reverse complement strand
AACTAATGGGCAAAACAGCCAGTTAGCATTACCAGAAGCTGTGATTTTCGTCTCTGATAAAACAGACTTTAAAACAACAAAGAACACAAGAAACAAAGAGGGACATTACATGGTGGTGAAAGGATCAATGCAACAAGAAGAGCTAACGATCCTAAATATATACGCACCCATTACAGGAGCACCCAGATACACAGGGCAATTTCTTAATGACTTACAAAGAGACTTAGACTCCCACACAGTAATAGTGGGAGACTTTAACACTACACTGTCAATATTACATAGATCAATGAGATAGAAAATCAACAAGGATATCCAGGACTTGAACTCAGACCTGGAACAACTAGACTTAATGAATATTTACAGAACTCTCCTCCCACAAATCCACAAAACGTACATTTTTCTCAATATCACATTATACCTATTTTAAAAGTGACCACATAACTGGAAGTAAATCACTCCCCAGCAATTGCATAGCATTTCACAGGTTTAAATAAAATATTGGTTGGCTGCTTATTTGTTATTTTCATCCCCTATTCCTTCCTGTCTCCATTGTTAAACAGAATTATTGGCATAAAAGAGGTTTTTAATACCCATTTTTAGACTGTATTCTAGCCTGGGCAATGAAACAAGAATCCCATTCTCTCTCTCTCTTTCTCTTTCTCTTTCTTTCTCTCTTTCATTCTTTTTTCTTTCTTTTGCTGTTTCTTTCTTTCTCCTTTTCTCTCTTTTTCTAAAATCTCTTCCTCTTTCTCTTTCATTCTTTTTTTCTTTCAAAAAAAAAAAAAGAATTCAGCTATCTACTTACTTTAGGATTTGATGCTTTTTCTAGCAGTTCCTGAACCTAAAAGGTAAAAACAGAACAAGTCAGAAGCCTGGCAATCACGATGCTTCCAAAGGCACTTCAGGAAAAGGCTCTTACATAGTTCTCGCCAAAAGTGCGCTGCCCATGACCATAGGCCTCGATCACCATGTCTACAGGTTTGGTTTTGCTGACAGCCACTAGCCGGGGCTGGATGGCTGGGAGATCCTGCCAAGAGGGAAAGAAACATATGAGTGAATGTTTGGGAATATTACCCCAACGAATCCCATAGGATAGATCCTGTATAGACAGGCATTGATCTCAACTTGGCATCAGGTAAGATCCATTTTTTCAACACTATAGGCAGATTAGCATCAAAGAGTAGTGATCAAATGTTTTTTAGGTGCATGGCATCTCAATCTAATATGTTGGCGATGCCTGTATTTAGCAGAAGAAGCTTCTCTCTCAGGAGAGCTGGGCCAGTCAAAGCAGTATTCCCTTGTGTGGTCTTTGACCACTGCATCAGCATCACCTGGGTGAGAATTTCTTTCTTTCTTTCTTTCTTTTTTTTTGAGATGGAGTTTCACTCTTGTTGCCCAGGCTGGAGTGCAATGGCATGATCTTGGCTTACTGTAACCTCTGCCTCCCAGGTTCAAGAGATTCTCCTGCCTCAGCCTTCTGAGTAGCTGGAATTATGAGCATGCGCCACCATGCCCAGCTAATTTTGTATTTTTAGTAGAGATGGGGTTTCTCCATGTTGGTCAGGCTGGTCTTGAACTCCTGACCTTGTGATCTGCCCGCCTTGGCCTCCCAAAGTGCTGGGCGTACAGGTGTAAACCACTGCGTCCAGCCGATAATTTATTTTTCAACAGTCTCTCCAGATGACTCTCAGACATACTAATGTTGGAGGCTTAAGAATCACTTCATTAATGGAAGGCTGTACTCTTTGAGCAAAAGAGAGGTCACTTCTGGCTTCCAAAACCCTAATGTTAGCAGTTTTGGTAACTCATCCTGGTCCTAGTATATTGTTACACCATAATAACACTGCCCCATTTACCCTACAAATGGCCCGCTTAGGTAACTAAGTAATTGATTGTTCAATCTGTGAATTAAGAACCAGTGGCATGGCCAGGTATAGTGGCTCACCCCTGTAATCTCAGTACTTTTACAGGCTGAGGCGGTTGGATCACCTGAGGTTAGGAGTTTGAGACCAGCCCAGCCAATATGGTGAAATCCCTGTCTCTACTAAAAATACAAAAAATTAGCCAGGCGTAGTGGTGGGCATCTGCAATCTGAGCTACTCCGGAGGCTGAGGCAGGAGAATCACTTGAACCTGGGAGGTAGAGGTCGCAGTGAGCCGAGGTCACATCACTGTACCCCAGCCTAGGTGACAGAGTGAGACTCCATCTCAGAAAAAAGAAAAGAAAAGAACTAATGGCAGAACTAAGACTGCAATACAAAATTATTCGGGACTCAGGATTACTTATCTGACATCCTTGCATGACCACTACACAAAGAGCAGGGGTTCTATGCATTCTGCTGACCCAATCCACACAGAAACAGTAAGAGAAGAGATTCATTTATCCTTGCATGATTCAATCTTCCTGTATCTATCACCCCCTGGAGTTTTCACAGAATTACAGTGTTCTCAAGGACATGAACGAGTCAGTCAATTAGAAAAATGCCTCCTCTTCCTTCCTTCCACAGGGATGCGTAACCAGCCTCTTTTGAGTCCAAGTCGTGACTACTGGGATTATGCTGATAATTGATGTTTTTCAGAGTTACTCAAACAGGCAGCCCATGTGCCTGCGCGTTTCCCTGAGAGAACCTCCAGGGTGATGTTTTTTAGGGGAAGTGCTAGATTTTTCTTGGAGAATCACCAAGAATCACAGAATATTAACATCAGAAAGGAGCTCAGAGCTTTCAGAGCTTACTGCATTGCTTGTTCAGGGAGGGAAATACTGAGGGCCGCAGTAGTTACCTGACTTGTTCAAGGTAATGTCTAAGGAATAGTCGAGGAAAGACTATAATGCAGGTATTGTCTTCAGCCAGCATAAATGCTCGATCAGAGAAACCCGTGACCTCTATGTTCAGGTCCATCTCATTCCACACCATTCAGCTTAAACTTGCACTGAGGTGGGCAGATTTTGATTCTTGGTCTAATCAGTCTAAGAGGAGTTAAAAAATATATACTCAAAAGACGAAATCTCCCCTTAACCGGCTTGGGATTGGACTGCTCCCTCCTGCACCCACAAACAAGTGCCGCTGTGGTGCCAGTGAAGTCCGGCCAGTCCATCCTCATCTCAGCCTGCGGGTGCCACTGGCATTTCCAGGGCACTTAGCAGCTGAGACGCTGCCACACTCGCGATCTCGGACCAGTCTGGTCTCCGCGGGGTGCTCTTGTACCCCCGTCCCCCTTACTGTCCGTGGGCCCAGGCCTGGCCCGCCTCGCGTCCGCCAAGGCTGTGGACCCTGAAACGACGCGGTTCGCAAGTGGCCACGATGCCTGGACACTAAGTCGTTTTCCCGAGGTAGCGGTACCCTCGGATCCAACGAAGCCAATCTCCAGAAAACCTACCAGATTCAGAGAAAAGAGGCTGGGGAAACCCTTCGCTAGCTTTTGGGTGGCCCTCGCCCGCCGACGGGTCCCGCCTCTTCGGGAGACCCCTCTGCGTCACCGTGACGACCCATTCCCACGCAGGTGTCCCTCTCCTCAGGGCGTCCTCCCACTGTCCCCACGCAGCCTCTTTCCTCACCCGCGGCCGCAGCGCCACCGCCTGCTGCACGCGCTCGTTCACCGCCCGCAGTGCGCACCCGACTCCCAGCTCTGCCGACATGCTGCCAGCTCTCCACATCCCCCGGAGACCGACGCCTAGCCCCAGGACCCCGGCAGCCCCCAGGTTCAGACCATCTTCCGGTTCTGCCCAGCTCGCTCCGTGTGAACCAATCATTGCTCACTATCGAGTCGTCTCACCCAATCAACACCCGTGCAGCGCGGAGAACCGCCTCCCCCACCCCCGGCGACTGCCATCTTGGGGAGGTCCCTCGCGAACCTGGGAATCAGCTTAGGGGCTGAGGTCCTGGGTGCCTGGCTCTGAGGGCCGCATCCCGTGTGCTCCCCTCTTTCCTGCGCCTCAGCAGCTGCCGTCCCCCACCCCCAAGGGACTTTTGTGGGGCAAAAACGCATCCTGTACTCGGAGGGGTCCTGTTCCCTTTCAGTGCCTTGCCAAGCTTGCCCGTTCCTGGCTTTCTGGGCGCGGGGAACCAGGGCTTTTCTCTTTCAGATGGTTCTTGCGAGGAGCACCTAAGCGATATGAAAGGAAACTCTTCTTTTCCCTAAAGACACGGCGTAATGCAAACGTATCTTGATTTTTGCCATCCTTCAGACCAGTGCTGTGCAAGAGAAATATGCGCGACCACCTGTGTAATTTGGAAGTTTCTCGTAGGCATATAAGTTTAAACATTTTAATGATATACTTTATTTAACCCAGTATATCCAAAGAAAGATTTGAACATGCAATCAGTAGAAAAACTAAATGCGATATTTTAATACTTTTGAAAATCGTACGTGTTTCTGAAACCCAGTGTAGTGTTGATGTGCATGTGCCTCAGTTCTGGCTATCTGCATTTCAAGGGGTTAGCGGCCACCTGCGGCCAGCGCTGCCTCATCAGGGGCACAGCCAGCATGATTATTACTGTCATTACTCTGATTATTACATAGCATAATTAATAATATAGAATACATAATATATACTATAATTATATAATTAATAACATTATTACTATGATTATTATATAGCATTATTAATTGCTATTATTATTGAGACAGAGTCTCGCTCTGTCACCCAGGCTGGAGTGCAATGGCCCGACCTTGGCTCACTGCAACCTCCTCCTCCTGGGTTCAAGCGATTCTCCTGCCTCAGCCTCCCGAGTACCTGGGATTACAGGTGTGAGCCACCGCGCCTGGCCCACAGGCAGCTTTAGATGCTCTAGCAGGAGCTCAGCACATTCAGTTGGATTCTTTTTCTAAGATGGTTTTTCACTATGTTACCCAGACTAGTCCTGGACTCCTGGGCCCAAGCAATCCTTCCACCTCCGCCTCCAGAGTAGCCGGGACTACGGACGTGCGCCACAATGTCCCCGAGTTTGATTCCTGAGTTCCCCTCTGTGGGAAATACGATTATAAACTTGATAATGAGCCAGATCATACAAAGATTAACACAGAATGCCAAATAGGGGGTGAAATAGTAGATACTATGGGCAAGGAGAAGGAGATCAATTTTGTTAAGGAACGCATTCTTGGCTGCAATTACTGTTGATTCTCAAAGATTAATTAAACTTAATGAAGTGGGATGCTACTATATTAGAGAAACAGCTAATATTTGTTCTCCAGGTTGTCTGGAGGTGATGGGGCTTATTAGAACTTTCTGGAAGGAGCAATATTCTTACTCTCTCCTCTCACAATTTTTCCCAGACTCCCAGGAATGGAGATGGAATTTCACATTTGCTCTAGGAAAATCATGTTAGGCAGAACCTTAGGTTCTTAAAATAAGGGACTTCTTTTTGGGAAGTCTCTGGTCATTTACCCTAGTACACATTAACTGGGTTATTTGCAAACTAGGCCTGCCGACATTAGGAGTAATTTATGTTCAAATAAAATGTCTCTGGATTTGGTACATTTCTACTCCACCCAAAGTGATAAAGAATTTAAAATGATCAGAATGGTCCTTTGTGGTGAGAGCATAATAAATGCTTGCTCTAGAGATACAGGTAGGAAGGAGCGAGCCAGTAGTGAGTGACGGGAAGGACAGAGGGGATCATGGTGACAGGATGTGTAGAGGAAGGAATGGGTGAGATGAAATACTTCAAGTGATGCACTATTTGAAAAACATTTTTAAAACTGTAAATACCTCACAGATCTAGTCCAGGTGTTAGGTCACTATGACAAGTAGTTGTAGCTTCATTTACTAGATTGGGCCTCTGTTCTTTGAATTACAAGGCAAGGTCATCCTCCCATCCCCTTATCCATTCAGTGAACATTTATTGAGGCATAACTCTGTAAAGGAACCCTGGGAGAGACCAGGCTGAGTAAGACAGGTTTTATTGCGGATTTATTTCTAAGATTTAGTTCTAAGATACTTTTCATCTCTGACATTCTGTGATCTTATGGAAATGGAGACAAAAAGATCATGGTGCCCCCAGTCCCATGGTCATTTCACATTCCAAATTCTTCTTAGTTGTACTTTTGAATTAATTTTATTTCATCACTGGTAATTGTCTTTAAATTGCTCCAATAATTTGCAAGGACAAAGGAGAAAAGAGAAAGATGAAAATGCCAACTGCCCAGAGAAACAGATTTTATAAACAATCTAAAATCTAGTATACTTATTCACCATCAGTGCCATCAATGCCATCAAGCTTTTCTTTTTTCTTTTTCTTTTTTTTTAAAGACGGGGTTTCACCATGTTGCTCAGGCTGGTCTTGAACTCCTGACCTCAGGTGATCCACCCGCCTTGGCCTCCAAAGTGCTTGGATTACAGGTGTGAGCCACCACGCCCAGCCGCCATCAAGCTTTTAAAACACTCTCATAGTCTGGAATAAAACCAAATTATGATAAAAACATATATGGATTTAAATGGTTTCCTTCTGAGCAGACTGTGATTCTTTTGGGGGATAAAAAAATAAAATAGAAAATTACTGTTGCCTGGTTACTTAGCTCTAAAGAGAAATAGAGAAATAATGGCCATGTCCCAGTTTAAATGAATTCAGGTAGAGTAGCCCATGGCAGCAAGCCCTTGGCAAACATGCTGCCACATCTGGCCTTTGAAATGTCTATATAGACTCTAGAAGCCTAGACCTAGGGAAGATCTAGGGAGGTTTCATACAGAAAGAATGACATTTAAAACATCCCAAACAGCAAAGAGTCTTCCCAATTTCTGCAGACCATCAGAGAAGAAGATTTATTTTCTATTTGCAGGTAACTACTGCTCCCCATTGGAAACTTTAGCAAGCCTGATCTTAATTATTTAAAAATATTTCTTTATTCAAGCAAATTTCCTCTTTTTAGCTACCATTATGTAACTTTTATAATTGTGAAGTCATTAAATTTCCCTTCTGCCTTTTCTGGGATCAACCTATGAGCTTTATTTCTTACTTTTTTTTTTCTTTTTGGTTTTAACATTTTGTTTTCTTTCTAGCCTCTTCAAATTTTTTTCCTTTTTAAAATTAGAGCACAGAACTGGACAATTCCTCTCAACAGGGCCAAACTAGGTTCTTTTCTTTCTTTAAACCAGGTTATTTTCTACACTGCACTTTTGTAGAGGTACGTATCCTGAATACTGTGTTTGCCGCATTGCAATGTCATTCCCTTCTATGTGCTGTCCTATTTGTAATCTGATTCCATTTTTTTCACGTGTTTGGCTTTCTACCTAGTGGTTCCTATTTAATAGCTGTGTGTTTCCTAGCCTGTTTCTCCAGATTGAAATAAGTTGTTTTTTAATACGTACATGCAAGCATGCAAGTACAGTGTGAAAGCCCTTCATATGTATTATTTCATAAGCCACTCAACCCATTTTAAATGAAGAAACGCAGGCTTAGAGAGGTCAAAAAACTTATCCAAGACCACACACCTAAAAAGTAGTAGAGTACTGATTTGAGCTTTTGCAGTTTGACTCTAGTAACTACATTCTTAACATACCTATTCAATTGTTAAGATCATATTATTTGTGTAGCAGGCTCTCAAACCAATAGAGAAAGCTTGGAAGCCCCGTTGAGAAACCTGAGAAAGCCTGGGGTAGGGTTGCCAGACTTACCAAGTAAAAACACAGGATACCCAGTTAAATATGAATTTCACATAAACAAAACTTTAGTATAAGTATGTCTCATGCAGCATTTGGGACATATAGTACTTATACTAACAATTATACATTGTTGAAATTCATGTTTAACTAGGTGTCCTATGTTTTATTTGGCAACCCTAAGCTGGGCAGCTTTCCAGAGTAAAGACTGGGATTTCTTCCACTGAACTGATATTAGAATGAGTTTTGGGTCAATTGAAAATATCTCTGCCCTTTGGAGCAGAATTGCAGTGGTGTGTAAATTGTTTAAAATGATAAATCTCTTTAGCACCTAGCAAGAATTATGCCATGTTCACAAATTCATTTTTTATTGTTTCTATATGGATAATGGGGATACATTTTCATCTGAATACATTTTTAGAGAGATCTTGTACTTAACTCACTAGTCGGGGATGATTTACTTCTTTATGTCACCTATCCTAATATTAGCTATTGCTATATTTCACTTTAATAAAAAAGTAGATGCAAAGACTCATTTTACTTAGCAAGATTGCAAATAAAACTGAGACATAAATTCACACAGGCCTGTTAGTATTATCCAAAACAATTCCTCCAGCTATCAACCCAGGGCAATCAATCCAGCAGTATCATTTATAGAATGATCACTAAAACAAGAGGCATTGCTCAGTTACAAATGGGGTCATTAAGCTCCTGGGGCTCTTTGAAAGTAGTAGTTTGACTATTCAATCATTGGTCTACACAAAAGCGAAATAAAAAGGAATGGAAATACAAACACAAAATAATTGGTCATTAACTCTTTTATAAGGAGACAAGAAAAAAACAGTGGCTAGAAACAACAAAAAAGCAGTGGCTAGAACCCTACTGAATAGGACTTAAAGAAGTAGTGGTTAAATTCACAGACACAGTAGCCACTAGCCAAGATATAGTTTATCTTCATCAAACTTAAATAGATAAAGCCAGTAAGTATGACCATCTTACTTTCACTATTTACTCTCTTTAAATAGTAAAGGTATGTGTTGAAAGATACATAGAACCAGAGGAACAGTGAATGATCATTTATAAAACAGCTCCTTTTCTTGGATCAATATATTACTAAAATTCCTTCAGTAACCCTCCCTTTTTATATAATCATAGATCCCTCCATATCTACTTTATTTTAGTTATATAGAAATTATTAATAAACTTTGGTTTCCTTGCAAACATTCGGTCCTTATATTTTAAAAAGTGATTAAAAACAGTACTGAATATGAATTACTTCTGCAAAGTTTAATGACTGAGAAACATTCAATCAAGGTGATTTTTCCTTGGATAATCCTACAAAAACTGAAGTTTATAAACATTAATTTTGATAGACGTTCCATTTATAAATAGCAGCCATTACTTCACTGTCTACAAAATGGCAGGCTCTCACATTTTACATGTTTAGAATTCAAATGTTTTAAGATTAGATTTTCTAGTAAGTGTTAAAAACAAAATCATACAGACAGATGGGTTAGTTGTCCTATACAAAGAAAACAGCTGATTTCCGTGATTTTGCTATTTAGACAGATAGAGACAACCACTGGATTGACACTAATGGGTACAACAACATTATTTTTTGTTTAAAGAGGAAAGGATAGTAACTTGGGGCGGGGCAGCTGCAGCAGGACTTGACTCTCCTGAGGCTCTTTTGTGGTTATGGGACAAGCTATCGCAGGATGTTAGTACTGGAGAGGCCCTCAAGTTAAGACCTGAACAAAGCATGCTATTCAGAAAAGCTGAGCTATCCCTGCTCCTGGTTCTATTGTGAACTGGTGTTTTCTGAGACCTAGGCAGCAAAAGCTGAGTGGAAGGTGCACACATATATGGGAAGTGGGGATACTGGGCATGGCATGTCACCCTAACAAATGATTAATAGCATAGAAATGGGAGGAAGATGAATGCATTTTAAATGGATACCCCCTATGCTGGTCTTGGGAAATCACCACCTTCTTTTTTTCCCTTTTGTTGAGATGGAGTCTTGCTCTGTCGTCCAGGCTGGAGTGCAGTGGCACAATCTTGGCTCACTGCAACCTCTGCCTCCTGAGTTCAAGTGATTCTCCTGCCTCAGCCTCCCAAGTAGCTGGGATTACAGGTGCCTGCCACCATGCCCAGCTAATATTTCTAGTTTTAGTAGAGATGGGGTTTCGGGAGGAGGAGGAGGAAGAGAAAAAAAAAAAGAGATGGGGTTTCACCGTGTTGGCCAGGGTGGGTTCGAACTTCTAACTGTCCGGTGGAGGACCCTTGGGCCTCCCCTTCCTCCCACCCCGGCTCCGGCCACATGGAGGGCGCTTAACTTCCTTATGTGACTCAGCACAACGACCCCGGTTGAAGGAACTCCAGCTCCCTTCCGCCCAGCAACCACCTAACCAATCACCACCTGCCCCATCAGCTCCCGCCTGGCAGACTTCCTGCCCAGAACGTAACCAGTCACCATCTGCCCTATCAGCTCTCCCCCAACTTCCTGCCCACTAAACTTCCCGCCCGGCAAACTTCCCGCCCGGCAACCGGGACTGACCAATCGCTACCCGCCACCTCAGCTTTCCCACTCCCCCAGCTCCTCTACCCCTATAAAAATCGCAGAACAAAGAACACCGGCGCGAGACTGCTGACTCTTCCCCTGTGTATGAGTCCGGTCCACCCGGAGACTCTCCAATAAAGCCTGAACTCCTCATTCGCCTGGTTTAATTCGGTCGCACCTTGGGGTTCAAGCAACGAGGGTCCGGGCAGGCCAGACACTAACCTCAGGTGATCTGCCTGCCTTGGCCTCCTAAAGTGCTGGGATTACAGGCGTGAGCCACTGCGCCCGGCCAAGGGAAATGACCCCTTCTGAAAGGATTCTGGAGCACATTAAAATCCATCACTCCCAGGAACATTTTGTTGCCTGCAAAAAGTGTGTCCAGGACTGGAAGTCCCAGGAATTTAACAGAGAAGGGCAACTTTGAAGTAAGGGGAGCTAACATTGTATCTTTCTAGGCAGGCTCAAGGCTCCCAAAACTGAGCAAGCTGGCCCATTCCTTAAACCAGAAATCTGGGCATGGGCCCAAAAATAAGGCAGGGATTGCTGCCAGAAAGGACCATTCACAGATTCACCTAGGGAAGAGGGGTACAGTAGGAGTTGTGGGGGAGTTAGCTCATAACAGGGCCAAGTCCTAAGCCACAGCTGGTCGTGGAGGGTGCTGATATGCTTTCAAGTTATCTACAGATAGCTGCCCTCCACTTAATTCCCGACACAACCCATGGGCTGTACAGGTCAGATGCTACCCCCCACCCCAATCTCAGGATATAGGAAAAACCTTTTGCTCAAGTTTCGTCTCCCCATCCTGAATCTCGCAGGGTGACTCAAAATTTTCTGAGCTAGTAATGAAAAAGAAAACCCTTTGAATGGATTTTGGCACAGCCATTCCAACCTGGGGACTTGGGCATGAACTCTGACTTGCTCCACACAGCTGTCTCTGGAGACTGAACGTTGTCTGACCTGTGTCAAAAACACAGGGCACTTAGTGAATAGAGTCCTTTCATCACTAAGCCAGACCCACTCCCAGCACAAGGCACAGGCATTAAGACCAGGACATCTCTTGACTGATCATTCCTCCTGCTGCACACAGTGTCAGACCTCTTCACTGCAGAATCTCTACAACAGAAAGACACTTCATCTCAAGGTGCATGCATAATCTGTCAGGCAGGTCCTGCCGTGGCTAAGAGATAACAAGGATCCTACTCCAGCAGATATTAAGACACTTGAGTTGTTTGTCCCTGTCTTCTTGATGCTGAGTGGAACCAATGAACAGATTATTTGCGAAGAAAAAGAAGAAATCACAGGATAGGTGAAAAATTGCAGATATAATTGAGTGGTGGTGATCAAGCTCTGACTCTAGAAATATAGTCAGAAACCACCACTCTGGGCCCTAGGGCAAGGAACAAAGTGTATATAAAATCTTGCAAAACCTAGCACCAGTACTTCCTTATGAGGGCTCAGGAAAGCATGCCTCTAAAATAACTCACACACACGTGGACAAAAATGCCAGGAGGGTTGAACATTCTCCGCAGCTGTTTCTCCACTGCTCTACTGGCAAACTCACAAGCACATATTTGCTCAGTTGCTGAGCCTCACTCACAGACATCTCCCACCGCAGAGGCAGAGGTGAGAATACTGGACTACATGTTCCCAAATAAGGGAAATCAAATCAATTGGAGGCAACACTCTACATTTTTCCCCTCCCTTAATGATAGCATCCCTAATTAAGCCAGCCTCAAAGGATAAAATTAGTGTCTCGAGGTCAAAGGTCAAGCCCATGGTTTACAAATCTTATCGGAAGTCATATAAACTGCTTACCTGAAATAAAACCCCCCATCGTCAGTCCCCACCCTCCCTTCCCTGGAAGGGGAGTAGATTTAAGTTCATTTCTTCTTTTTCACCACAGTAACTTGAAGACAGTCAAAGAAGGTAGTGGGGGAGGCAGGAACATTCTGATTCATCTTAAAAAATAAAGATCTGCTTAGTATCATTTGCAGTCGTATAAAGTTTTTTTCAATTCTCCTTAGTAGGTGTCTCCAAGGGTTCATCTTCTAAGCCAAAGCTTAGCTTGTCAGCTAGCCCCTCAAACTGCTTGCTCACACTGCCCGCAGAGTCCATGAACATGTTAGGAATGTCTTTGCCAAAGTAAATCTTGCTGTTAGAAGCAATGGCCTTGTACTTCATCAGCTGCAGATATTCAGGGGTCAGCTTCAGCTGTTAAAAAAAAGTATGGAAGACTTAGGTGGAAGCATACTAGAGAAAGTGGTGGGTGGTGCCCCTTCAGTGTTCCTATGACGAGGTTCTCTTTTAAATAGTTATGCCCCTACCTACTTTTTGTGGTCTCACTGTTACATTTCTGTAAGAGACATATCAGATCTGAGAGCAGAGTTGCAAAAGTTAAAAGTTTTAATATTTAACACAAAACTAAACTTCTAACAAGGCACATCCAAGGAGAAGGGAAATACCTGCACACAGCACAGGCGTCCTCAGTTCTGGCCACAAAGGTCTTTCGGTGGTGGTGGGCATTCACCGCTGGAAACTCTCCAGTAGTATAGACCCAGACCCAAAGACACCTCTTTATCGGCTGTGCAGGGTGTTTACCTTATTGGCTTCGGCTATTTTCATAGCAGTATAGCACTCAGCATCCGCCTTTGCCTTCTCCCGGGCCAGAAATGCAGCGTCTGAAGGGGAAGGAGTGCAGTGAACTTGGTGAAGGGCTAAAATTGAGTTCTTTGTAGGAAGTGCAGAGGCTATGGGAAAACTCTGTTCTGGTCCCTGGAACTTTGTCCCTAATTGCCACTGTGACCTTGGGGAGATCGCTTTTTCCTCTGTGCTTTAAATGTGTTTTCCCCTATTGTACAAGTTGTTGTAAGGATCAACGAAGATGAAAAAGTGCTTTGAAAGCACCTCCTGATGACAGGGACAGCAAGTCTGTGTCTGTGGCCCAAACATACACGTTGACAGCACCATGGAAAAAAGCAATGCTAGCCAGAAGCACTTCCTGTCTCCACCTGCTTCCTTCTTTTGGAGATCCATGTCTGTGAAGCAAAGCAGTGGGATCCTGCCTCAAGCTCTAGGCCAGGGCCTTCCACTCCTCCTTCTCGTGCTACACAGCAAAAGCAAGGAAAGCTCAAAGGCAGCTCTAAGTATGGCCAGAAGTGGATCTACCCGAAAACTGAATGCCACGAGCATAACACAGTTAAGTCCCTCTCCAACTTCATTTCTCTTTTCTTTCTATCAATCATTTCAAAAAGGTCCTAATGAACAGGGATTAAGCTGGCACGATTCTGAAAAATTGCATGCCATGGGCCAGACATAGGCGTTTTGATTAAGACCTATTTAATTCCACTATGCAAGCCATATTCTTCCCTAATCAGCTCTGAGACTAGCTTTCTGTCAAGCTGATGCAAAATTTTTGATATGTACCCCCTTGTCTCGGAAACAGGCCAGCCTCATGTGAGTAATATTTGTAGCAGCATGCCTGAGAAAGGTCAGTCTGTGGGTGGGTTCTTACTGTGTGCCCTCAGTGTGACCCTGCGTGGAAGGAGCCTGCAGTCCAGCCAGGGTTCTGGCTGCTGTGGGGCCCCGTCAGCTGGCCTGAGCACTTGATGACATATATTTGTGAGAAATAAAAACGTATTGCTTTGCTAAGAGCTCCCTAATGAGGAGCCACTGATCTGTGAAATCCTAACTGGCTCCTCTATGGGGCCCTGCAAAGCCTGACAGGCCCCATAATGAATATAATTGAACATAACACTTTGTAGCCTGAAGCTGGGCCTTGAGGTTCCAGTTCGGCCTTGGAATTTGCTTGACATAAGCCAATGCAACAAGTAAGAGGTGGACAGTGGGAAGGAGGTACAGGCTTAGGAGCAGGAATAGAAGGTGAATGATATTCAGGAAAGCCAGCAAAGAGAACCTTTCTCTTCAGCTCCTGTGTGACTGGTGCTGAAAATCTGTCTTCTTCAAACCTGGCTTAATATCTACATAGACCTAGAGAACAGACTTTGAGCCCAAAACCATGGTGCCAACCGACTTTGGAGCAGGGGTAGCTAAGGCACGCGGGAGAGCCAGCTGCTGAGAGTGCGCTCCCAGTGCTCCAAGGCCCTGCCAACCTGGGAACTTCAAGACAGCAGGGACTACGGGACTTCCTTTTTCTCACGTCTAACAAAATGCTGGACACATACTGGCACTCAAGCCACATTTGCTGAATGAATGAACGCTCTCTGAAGTAGAAAACAGATGCTGGCCGGGCCACAATCACCTCAAATCTCAAGTCTCCGCATGGAGAAAAGCTGTTCTCTCTGTTGCACAGAGATCAAGCCATCCTAGAGCACAGTTAAAGGGCAAAGAGAACAGCTCCCCCACCCACGGGCCACAGGGCGGGGTCTGAGGAGGACGCAGGCATGAGCGTTGCTTCTGCTTACCTTCAATTTCTGAAATCTTCTTCTCAGTCTCCTTCTCCATCACCTTCTGTCCGTAGGTGATCTCAGCCACCTGGGCCACTTTTTCTGCCTCTGAAAAAATGACAGTGAGGAAAGACTTAGGGTTCTGGCATTTCAGAATTTGACTGATTTCACCTTTCCCCCAAGCTGAGTGTCCTGGTGGGCCAGCTCGGCTGAAGAGCCCCCAGAGGGTGGCGGTGAGGGCACACACGGGCAGAGTGGGATGTGCCAGTGAGCAGAGTCCCCTTCCATCAGCTCAAGACACCTGGGCCCAACATAGGAAGAATGAGCCCTAACTTCATAAGGGAACTTCTCCCAAAGGAATATTCTGAAGAATGAAGTACGCTAGTAGGGTTCTACCCGGCCCTTCACTGCAGACAGGGGTCAGGTTGGTTGTTGATAATACAGTGCGGTGACTAAGAACATAGCTTTTAGAGCAAGTGTCCTTGGTTGGAGCCCCAGTTCCACCCCTTACTTGCCATATGCCCTTGAGCACGGTATTTTACCCCTCTGTACTTTAGTTCGATAAAACAAGATTAAGGATAATACAGTACCTACCTCACACGGTGGTTGGGACGGTTCAGTTAACCCATGTATTAAGTGCTTAGGAAAGTATGTGGCTCAATTAAGTATTAGCCCATTATTCTTAACAGGCAGGGCTGTTAAGAATTAACAGGCAGGGCTCCTTTCATTTAAGAGATAAGTGGAAACTCAAAACTCATTCCCTGTGGCCATGATCTGACAATTTCAACTTTGCTTCTGGGAGTCCACCTGCTATTCCTGCGCTGTGGAAGTGGTTTGGAGGACCGTGGGGTCTCAGCAGGCCTCAGCCTCCTTGCATCTTCCCGCCACCCCCAGCCCTTCTGCCTGGCAAGGGGAATCACAGAACCACATTCAGACCAATGAGTGCCTTCTTCCGCTCTGTCTCTGCTTCCTTCTCCACCACCTTCTGTTTCTGGGCTGCAATGAGCAGCTTTGTCTTCTCGCTTTCCCTGAAGAGGAAACAAAGCCGTGAGGCCACTATGAAAAACTCAGGAACTTCATTGTTTCCAGAAGAAGCTGAACTCTTCTACTGAAGAGAGGCAAACTCCCATTTCCTACTCCTCCTGGAAGGCTGTTCCATGGCCTAGGTAAAAGCTGATCTGTTGCCGACAGTAACACAGCTCTTCTCCCAAATAACTCATTTGTGGGAAATAAAATGTAATTTACTTTAGTAAAATACACCTGCCTGTCCACTTACTGGTCTCTTGCTTCTGTCTCCCCCTTGGGCATGAGTCACTGAATACAAATAAGGTCCCCTGGCCCTTTTCAAAGCATTGTTGCTTTATGGGGCTTCTCCTGGGGTTCTCAATCACAGGTAGGCAGCCCCAGTGGTGGCCCTGACACATTTGCCCAACCTTATAGTGTAGTGGGCTGTGGCAAATCCTCTAGCAAGGGGATAACCGAGAAGCCAGGCAGCCTCGGTTACCTCTGGGATGGGATGAGGTGGGAGGTGGGAGGCAGTGGTGGTCACAGCCCAGGCAGAGGGTATACTCACATCAACTCGTAGTTTCTGCGGATTGCCTCCGGTATGTTGGGCTTTGTCACCCGCACAGCCTGGAGAGAGATTAAAACAGCAGCTGATGGGAAAGTGAGGGTAGTGAGGGACACACACAGCTCCCAGTGGGTCTTGATCTTCCTGCACAAAAAGGACATCCCTTGGGAGAAGGGACGCAGTGTCAGAGAGAGAGGGACTGCTCCCATGCAGCAATGCTTACTTGAATGACCAGTCCAGGGGCCATGGAGGTCAGGTCCTGTTGCAAAGCCAGTTTGAGATTTTCATCAATCTGATCTGGAATAAAGAAAAGACAGAGGAAAAGGAGTTGTTACACTTTCTAGATGAGGATAAAGTACAAACTCAATCATCAGCTCAAGAATGTACCTTCCCAAGGGAGGATGCTTATCAAAGCCCACAAATCTAAAGGTCCCCTGCCCAACTTCTGGAGTAGCCTGCACAGACAGCCCTCTACACAGTGAATGATAGGGCATCCTCTTTCTGTGCCTCAAGATACAACTCAACCTTTGTTGCTGAAAATACTAAGCATGCCCTACAGGGGATGAACTTGAAAAAAAAAAGAAAGAACACCAATTCTAGAACATTTCTTGCATGAGGCAGCAGCCTTTCCCTAGACAACAGCAGCAAAAGAGAAGGAAGATTCAGTTTCCACAATGAAGGAAGGTGGAATGGCTATTTAGGTTTTGTGGAAAGAGCTGAGCACATTAAATCTAGTAATTTTAGAAGTTTCTAAAAGAAAAACAGATTTTGACGTCAAGGAAAGCCCCAAAGAAGACTGTTTCTATTAGGAACTCCATCAAACAACACAAGGGGAAAATTAAAATTTACAGTTCTGGAAGTGAGCCCCAGGCTTTTGATGTGCTGTTTGCTTTGGTCCTGATTTCTTTGTCTGGAATTCACAAGAGTTGTTTTACAGACAAATGTAGCAACAGCTGTAACTGCCACGCCCTCCCCCTTCCTTTCCAGCTGCAGTCTCAGATCAGCCACACCAAAACTGCCTTCTCTGGCCTGGGATTCTCAGATTTTAGAATCTTCTTCCTTGCCTCTGCCCATGAGATCCTCGATAAGATCTTGGAGGGGCTTAGAGAAAAAGACCGAGTGAAACCAGATTGGGACTTGTACACTGCATCTCTCCTCTGTCAGCTGCCATCTGCTTTAAGTGGTCCTTTCGTGGTCACCTGTGCTCCAACAAGAGACTCTGAGGAAGAGAAAGTCGCTGTCCTTTTACTGATGCCAAAACGGAGGCCCGTGGAAGTTGGCTAGTAGCCAAAATAACAAGCTTGTTTAACTGCTGGGCTTTGTTAGGATTTTAAGACAGTACTATCAGTAAACAAGGGACGGTAACGTTTCTATATACAGGATGTGCTCTCACAAGCCTCTGAGCACCAAAGGACAAATGTCATCAAGTCAGCACCTCCCACCTGCTAAGGATTAACCAATTTAACAACTAGAACTAAACATTACATTTCATACTTAATAGAGTATCAACCAAAGTGGCCCGTGTCCTCCATAAGTTAGTAACACGTTATTCATCAGACCAAATTATATCTCAGTCAAGGTGGAAACCTGTGGCCCTGGGTTAGTAGCTTACCGGGAAAATGTGGAATACTTTGCAAGGTGTTTTAGTAATGCTGATGTTTATATGTTTTGGAAATGTGGATAAGGGCCATTTAAGTTCTATTACTAACGTAGCCGCAGAGAAAAGGCGCGCGGCGCGCTCGTGACGTCATTTCGGCGCGACCCTCTTGTATGCGTAGATTTTTCAGTCTGCTCCTGGGAACCATGCCGAAAGTAGTGTCTCGGTCAGTAGTTTGCTCTGACACTCGGGACCGGGAGGAATATGATGATGGCGAGAAGCCCCTCCATGTGTACTATTGTTTGTGTGGCCAGATGGTCCTACTGCTGGACTGTCAGTTAGAGAAACTGCCCATGAGGCGCCGGGACCGGTCCCGTGTGATTGATGCCGCCAAACATGCCCGTAAGTTTTGTAACACAGAAGACCAGGAGACTGTGTATCTGCGGCGACCTGAAGGCACTGAACGACAGTACAGAAAGAAATGTGCTAAGTGTGGACTGCTGCTCTTCTACCAATCCCAGCCAAATAACGCTCCCGTTACCTTCATTGTGGATGGAGCAGTAGTCAAGTTTGGCCAGGCCTTTGGGAAAACAAACATATATACTCAGAAACAAGAGCCTCCTAAGAAGGTGATGATGACCAAATGGACCAAAGACATGGGCAAGTTCACTTCTGTCACTGTGTCTACCATTGATGAAGAAGAAGAGGAGATTGAGGCTAGGGAAGTTGCTGACTCCTATGCGCAGAATGCTAAAGTGATTGAAAAACAGCTGGAGCGCAAAGGCATGAGCAAGATGCGACTGCAAGAGCTGGCTGAACTGGAAGCCAAGAAAGCGAAAATGAAGGGGACCTTGATTGACAACCAATTCAAATAACCAGGCCTTTTTCTGAGCCCTAGACTGGAGGCAAGCATTTAGATCAGGAGGCAAAATAATTTCTTGATTACATAGACTTGTTTCTATTTATGTTCTAGCAGAAGGCTTTACGTTGTTTCCCATTGATTCTCCTACAGTCAGTGAGGTCTTTAATAACTGAGTCCGTTTGATCTGCTTTCTAAAAGATGGATTTTTCTCTAAATTTTTCTGTATTTATGTTTTCTGTACTGTTTTTTGTCCATATGTGCAAACTTCTTCAGCTGTGTAGAAACTTTATGAATAGATCAGTGCTTGAGTGTCTCTAGTCTCTAAAGTGGCTGGTTTTAGTCTTTCTTCAAAGTTAATAACATGTTTTAAGATTTTTGGACAAAATATTATGGTGTATCATAGAGAAAAGCAGCATGAATTATATTTAGGTATAGCAAATCAGATCCTTTGAAGTGACTCTGTCTCTGTTCTTAGAAGGGTTCTTGGAATTGACTGTGGTTTGAATCTTTCTACTGTCAGAGGAGACCCAATAAAAGCCAGAATCTGCATAAAGCTTTCTTTACTTCAAACACTGAAGCTATAGGTGAGCCATCCCATGCCAGCCTTTATACTCAGAGAAGGAAAAGCCAGATTGCAGTGAGCGGGTAGGACAGTTCAGATCGGAACAAAAAGAGGGTTTCAGTAAGTAACTCAAGAGAGCTACCCTCTAGTCATACAGCAGGTACTGCTGCCTTGCATGGATACATGGGAGACGATAGATTAAGAAATGACAGGGAGATAAACAAAATGATCTGTTGGGTATCTTACTTTACATTTGCTATTTGCAGAGGAGTATTGTATATACAGATATTATTTTATGTCACACTACTTAAGTGATACCTATATCCATGTGTTTGTATCAATGTTTATATCCGTTCAATTGTATTAAAAGGTGTTGGGACAGGGAAAAAAAAGTTATATTATTAAGTACATACAAAGAGGTTCTTCAGGTAAAATTTTGGAGTAAGTATTAGATAATACTTTAATAACATGGGCAAAGAGGATGTGGCAGAGTAAGATGTGATGAAAATTATGCGGCTTCATGTTTAAAGTCTGGGCTATGAGAATCCTGAGAGGAGGAAAGTACAGAAGAACCTTCTGAGTTGAAGGGCCAGGACTAGGGACCTGAGTGAGCTCCTCCTTTATGGATATGACAGATTCTAAAACAAGCAGTGCTTGCTAGCAAGACTGAGATGTAAAAATATAAAAGTTTCAAAGCAAATGTATTTCCCCAGCTCCTCCATATAAGCAGCTGTACTTCACTAAGCTACCAAGTTAGCTATAAGACAGAAGTTTTCTAATGCAAAACAACTTTGTATTTTAATTTTCTCTTCAGGACATTAGGGATCCTTTGTCTTTTGTTTTAGTGCTTTGAAATGTTCATTAATGGCACAAGCCCTAAGACAATGGCTAGAGAGAATTAATATTTTATAAAATTCTATTAGTTTGAGGTTAAAAAAAATCAATGGCAAATTTACCAGTTTTTTCTTAAAAGCACACTGAATCTAAAACAGATAAAAGACTACAAACCCTATAAAATCAATTTAGATTCATTTTCTACAGCAGAAACATTAAAAGTAATTTGGGTGATTTTCTAAATCTTAAATGGTGCAAAAGGCAGTTGGCTTAGTTATTATTGTGGGCGATGTGGATGAGTCCTCCTGTCTACTGTAAGAAATGTTCTCGCTCAGGGTTCCTTTTATGAAGATTCCTGGGAAAAATCATTCTCCAGTTCTAGTGTCAAGAACAGCTGTACTATTGGTTAAAAATTCATTTACTTTTGGCATTGGTTATTAGAGAATTTCTGGCAGTGAGTTTAAACAGAGTACTTGACTGCAAACAAGTTATAACAGTTACTCAACTGTGTCCTTCCTTTGCTGCTAAGTCAGGTTGCCTTTACTTTGAAAAAGGTAAAAAGGACAAAACATTTCTGCTTACACATGTGGAACCTTTTTGCTTAAAATGTTTTTCTATTCATCGCTATGGGTACAGGGTAAAAAAATAATAATCACAAAGGTTCCAGGAAGTGGAAGGAACTAAGGTTCTCATAGCTTATATTAATTCTCACTTCTAGAATTAACTATGAATCATGTCTTTTTCATCACCCACTCCTGGGGGCCCTCCGTTCAGGGTGGCGTGGTGAGAAGAATGCTGAAGTGAGAGCCAGGAGAGGAAGGCCCCTGTTTCAGTTCCACTACTAACTGGCACCTGGCTCTGTGACTTTCTTGCTTTGGATCACAGTACCCTCATCTTAAAATGAGGATGCTGGGCTGGACAATCTCTATAGTTCTAGAATGAACCGTGTCTTCATCATAGAATGATAGTTTAGGGACAGTGGGAACACATTTCCACTCTAGCCTCTGACTGAGGCCAGAAGTGAATACTCTACTCCATATGGTCCCTATGCCCAAAGCTCTAGCCCTCTAAGGATCTTGTTGCATTCTGATCAGCATTCTCCAGGAACTCCTTTGTGACCAGCTCCTGAGCATGAGATTCTTGAACATTTCCTGTCCATAAGTGCCCATCACACCCTGTAGGCAGCCAGGCATTAGGCAGTGGAGAGATGCAGGGTTCCAGGAACCCTGCTTAAGCATGCACGCTCAGGAGCGACTTTCTTACCAAACAGCTCAATGTAGACCTCTTGAAGCGTATGCACACTGCAGAACTGGTTCAGTTCGTGGTGGATCTTGTTGAAGATGAGGGCCTTGTCATAGTCGGCAGTATAGTTCTTCACTATATCATACACTGGGAGGGAAGGAAAGGGCTTGACATAAGAAAAGACAAAACTCAAAATGCCCTTAGACACAGCTCCTTTCCTTTTCTCAAGTGCCACGAGAGACACAGGAGTAGCATGCTGGGGAAAGTGAGCTGGTGGTGAGAATCAACTGTAAGACATACCTGCATTCGGGACTAGGAAGTTCACCACTTCAATTCTGTCAAAGTAGATCATCACACCACCACTATTGGAGGGAGAATGGACAAAAAGTCACTGGGAAGCTCTGAAATATGGTGCAGTCTCCTAAGGCGATGGCCTAAGATGTGGGACTTGGCAGAAAAGGAGTAGAAGAGTTCATGGGAGGTTGGAAGGCAGCTTGGATCTCCAAGTAGGAGTTCCACAGTACTTATGGTAACAACACACTCTGCTGAGAAATCACACTACCTAGGAACATCTCTACAAAGACACGAGTGAGACTTTTGGGGCCAGCACGAAAGAGTAACTTATATCTTTGGAATCAGCAATGCCTTTTGATTAAAATAATCAGTTGCATGGAAAAGTCTAAGGCGGATCAAGAAGTTTTCAGAACTTACAAGGTTACTGTGGAATTTTGTGGTCAATGTTTCTTAAACTGTCTTCACTATCACTTTAGTGTTGCACTTCCCTTGCCCTTAAATATTTATTATAGAAAGATTTCAAACATATAGAGAAGCTGAAAGAAGAGACAGACACCTAAATTCAACAATGATAACATTTTATCTATTTTTTCCTGAACATTTCAAAATAAGCTGCAGTTAGGATACTTTACTCTTTTACTTTGGTGAGTATTGTCTAAGGATAATCATTCTCCTGTATACTCATGATCCCAAGCCTAAGAAAATTAGCAATAATTCTGTAATATCACCTAATACCCAGTCCTTATTCAAAATTTTCCCCAACAGTTTGTGTTACGGACTGACCTGTGTACACCTTGTCCCTAGATTCATATGTTGAAGCCCTAACCCCCAGTGTACCCGTATTTGGAGATTAGGTCTCCAAGAAGGCAATTAAGGTTAAATAGATCATAAGAGTGGGTCCTGATCCAACAGGTCTGGTATCCATCAAAGACCTTTTTGTCTCAGAGGATGTGAGGACATGACAAAAAGGTGGTCACCTGTAAGCCAGGAAGAGAGGTCTCACCAAAACTACCCCTGCTGGCACCCTGATCTTAGACTTCGGGCCTTTAGAATGGTGAGAAAATAAATATCTATTGTTTTAGACTCCGGGTGTGTGATCCTCTGTCATGGCAGCCTGAGTGGACTCACACAATTCCTGTCATACCCATCATAGCTATTTTAAACCAGGTTCTTTTTAAAAAAAAAAAAAAAAAATTAAAATAAGATGGGGTTTCACCATGATGGCCAGGCTGGTCTTGAACTCCTGACCTCAGGTGATCCACCCACCTCAGCCTCCCAAAGTGCTAGGATTACAGGCGTGAGCCACCGTGTCCAGCCTTAAACCAGGTTCTAATCAACGCTCACCCTTGCTTCTGTTTATGTCTCTTGTAAGTCTCCGTTCTATCCCGCATCTTTCTAAATACAACTACTTTGTGAAGAGATCAGGCCTGTTATCTTGTGGGATGTTCCAATTCTGGATCTGTCAGAGCATTTCTTTTCGGTATTCTTTGTTACTCTATCCCAGTTTAAACTCTCCTTGCTTTCCAATGGGACTGCTATAGTAGTGCTCTCTTTGGATCTCTTTGCCCTGAAGGTCTCCCCTACCTTTATGACATTCTCCTTAGTTATGCAAAAGTTATCTTCTTGTAGCAGGTCATTTATCTGCTAAAAAAGCTTTGTGCATCCTCACTTCTTTATTTCGAATATTAAAATTTTATTTTATTCCCACTTTTATTTTAAGTAAATTCAAAGGTACATGTGCAGGTTTGTTACATAGGTAAACGTGTGCCATGGTGGTTTGCTGCTCACATCATCCCATCACCTAGGTATTAAGGCCAGCATGCATTAGCTATTCTTCCTGATGCTCTCCCTTATCCCAACCCCGTACCCTCTGACAGGCCCCAGTGTGTGTTGTTCCCCACCATGTGTCCACGTGTTCTCATCATTCAGCTCCTACTTATAAGTGAGAATACGTGGTGTTTGGTTTTCTGCTCCCGGGTTAGTTTGCTGAGGATATTGGCTTCCAGTTCCATCCATGTCCCTGCAAAGGACATGATCTCATACCTTTATATGGCTGCATAGTACTCCACAGTGTATACGTACCACATTTTCTTTATCCTGTCTATTGTTGATAGGCATTCAGGTTGATTCCAAGTCTTTGTTACTGTGAATAGTGATCCTCACTTCTAACAGAGTAAGTGCAAACTCCTTTATTAGGCATGGCATTCTAGCCCCTCCTGAACCATCTATGATTTCCTCTTCTGCACTCTATCACCTGGTCAAATCAATATAGGGAGCTACTGGACAGGGAATGAACCAAGAAAGGGTGCCTCCCTTTTCACTGTCTTCCTGCAGCCAGCCAGATAGCCCTTTCTCTGACTTATTTGGGCTTAACAGCTTTATTCTGGGTACCTTACCTAGTCCCACAAGGTACATTCTTCACCTCATCTGTCTGGAGTGTGGTCTGGAAACAGAGGAAACATAAAATGCTAGAAGATGGGCAGTGACAAAGTAACTTACTTTTCAGAATCCCAAATGCCTTTGTCCTGGAGTAACTGTTTGGGTTGCGCTTTGCCTTTGTTAAACGTGATTGCCCCACCTAATCCTCCTTCCTCATGTTGTTGCTAAGACAAGCAAAGGCCCCTGCCCCCGCCTCACTGTAAGTGAACCACCACACGAACAAGCTGAGTGATAATGGTTTAGTGAAGACGACACTGGATTGGGTGTCTTAAGACTTGTGCTTACTTCTACCTCTTCTATTTATGGTAGGCACCACCTTATCCTCAGGGGGATATGTTCCAAGACCCCCAGTGGATGTCTGAAACCGCAAAGAGTACCAAGCCCTATAGATACATGTTTTTTCCTATATGCACATACCTATGATAAAGTTTAATTTGTAAATTAGGTACAGTAAGCGATTAATGAGTAATAAAATAGAACAATTATAACAATATACTGTCATAAAAGTTATGTGAAGGTGGTCTCTCTCTCTCTCTCTGAAAACATCTTATTGAACTGTAGTCCCCTATTTTCAGAACATGGTTTATTGTGGGTAACTTAGTCTGTGGAAAGTGAAATAGTGGACAAGGGGGAGGACTACTGTACTAGTTTGGAAACAGCAGATTACTTATTTAACCCATCTCAGAACCTAACACCTGCTCAGCCCATTCTCAGGATTACTGCAAGACTCAAATGAGACAATGTACCTGAATGCACTTTGAAAGCCACAAAGCCTGGTAATTAGCTTATAAAACTTACAGGGAAGACAGCTAGGAGATATCCCAAGACATTCTCCTGGATCAGTGTAAAGTGTAAAATCTTTTCATTCTTCTTGGCTGGACATACTTCAGAGATGGTGAGTCTAACTTAGCCAGGCTTTAGGCGTGCCACAACTAACCTCACTCCTATTTAGATGTCACCTCTCCTCACTTAGTTCAACTCCTCCCCACTCACTGCAAAAATTATGTTCAGATTTCTGATGTTCAAATACGAATCAGCAAAATTACCATGTTTTCTTTCCAGCTAACACGGTAGCTTGTGATTTAAAACATACATACATACAACCTGACTTTTCCTTCCATATGCTCAGAACAGGTTCTTCTCTGGCTTTATCTTGAAGGAATAATCCCCAGCCTCATTATCTATCTTCTCTCTCTCTCTCTCTCTCTCTCGTATATAAATTATCCTTATATAATTCTCTGGAACAGCATTTTACTTATCCAACGGCTAAATAGTTTTAAATCATGCACTAGTCAACAGCCCAAATTTGCAGTCATCCAACCATACCACAGAGGCCAAACATACCTGCACAGACTTATATGATGTGATGAAAGGGAGCATGAGATGGAAACCAGGGCCACTGGTCGAAGTCAGCAGCGCGCCGCCTCTGCAGAGGAGGGGGAGAGAGAGGCAGCTTCAGTTTGGCAAGAGGATCTATTAGATCAACATCATGAGAGTCAACATTCCCTTTGGCCCTATAAACATATAATAGAGAGTGACAGGTGCTGGAGCCATGCCACAGATCCCTTTCTTCCTCTCAGCTAGACTCTAATATTCTAGGAAGCCTGACAGTAAAACATAAAACCATTGTTCATGCTTTTGCAAGGAGAAAAACAGGCACACAGGTGACACGGAATAATGACAGCAGAATCAGCTGGATGCAGTCCCAGCACTTTGTGAGGCTGAGATGAGAGGACTGCGTGAGCCCAGGAGTTTGAGACCAGTCTGTCTCAAACAGTGAGACTCTGCCTCTACAAAAGAAAAGGAAAAATTAGCTGAGTGTGGTGATTGCATGCCTATAGTCTCAGCTACTTGGGAGGCTGAGATGGAAGAAGTGCTTGAGCCTGGGAGGTTGAGGCTGCAGTGAGCCATGACTGTGCCACTGCACTCCAGCTTGGGCAACAAAGTGAGACTCTGTCAAAAAAAAAAAAAAAAAAAAAAAAGACAGCAGAATTCATGGGTATATTTAGATAAGAGGAAGTCTGCTTTACTTTGTCATATCTGTTGGGCTTGTGGCAATCTACTGGGGCAGTTAAGTTCAGTAATATGGTTATCAACTACCTGCACTAACGCTGGAGTCCACTCACATGACCAACCAAAAGATTAATTTGAAGTGCTTTATAAGTAATTGAAATACATGTTTTGGCAACAGAGTTACCTTTCTAATTAAGTTATATGTAAATGATAAAGTTACAAGCCTTTTTGGGGAAAATGTAAGCAGATGATAGGGACAAAGAATTAAAGGAGAGAGGAATTCCAATCAGAGTATTAGAACTGGCTGTTGGCAATCCAGAAATAAGCATCACAACAGCACATATAAGAAGAGTTCATAAAGGCATAAAGCGAAAAATTGGGTCATGGAGGTTACTAAAAAGAAAGCAACTCAAGACTTACAAGTACTTCTGTGCGTTATATTATGCAAAGAATTAAAAAAAAAAGTAACATAATGGGCTCCTTTATTGTAGGAACTACTATCGTAAGGCTTGCTTTAATTGACATAAGTCAACCTGCAGGCTCTTTCATTTTTCCTGAAATGTTAGTATTATTGTAATTTAGTTTTAGAGATAGGGTCTTGCTCTGTCACCCAGGCTGGAGTGCAATGGTGTGATCACAGCTCACTGCAGCCTCAAACTCCTGGGCTCAAGTGATCCTCCTGCCTCAGCCTCCGAGTAGCTGAGATTATAGGCATGTGCTGCCATGCTAGGCTAATTTTTTATTTTTTGTAGAGATGGGCTCTTACTATGTTGCTCAGGCTGGTCTCAATCTCCTGGGCTCAGGTGATCCTCCCACCTTAGCCTCCTGAGTAGCTAAGACTACACGTGTGTGACACCATAGCTGGCTAATTGAATTTTTTTTCTTAGCGATAGGGTCTCCCTATGTTACCCAGGCTGACTGAAATGCGAATTTTAAAAGAGTATCCCAAGTTAGCAAAGTAGGCTACCGTCTCAAGTTGCCATCAAGAACTCAGACTCAGCTGGCTTTTGCAGTGTGCAGCCAAGGCTGCGAGAGGGATGTAGGAGAAAACAATATTTTAGGGATATCTGTGAGGAGCACCGGTTTCCCTTAAGTTTTGTCTCTAAATCTATGTACACATTTATTAATCACCACCTATGGCATCATCTTGAACTACTAAGGGAAGTAATAAACTTACATATATACATATTCGCTTTCCACGATTACTGACATAAAAAGCTCAATCTAAAAAGGCTCCCCTATTCAAGGAAACATAAACACAAATGTTCAGGAGAATCTGCTAGGAAAGCAGTGACCAGGAAAGGGAGCTATTTAACAGGAAGTTGCAGGCTTCTCCCTGTCTCTGCCTTACCTGTAATATACCCCAATATGTCCCTCTTCTATCTTGTGCACAGCTGAGAAGAGAGATGCACAAAAGAAACTGGAAGCCACGGCCACAACTGCTCCCAACTGAGCCATCAGTGAGCCTTTATCCTAGGGAAAAGACACGGGAAAATGTGTGTGGTCTAACGTGCAGAAGAAAAGGCCACAACAGCGAGAGGACCTCACCAAGCTGAGCTCCCTGAGTGACTCATATCCAGCCTGGTGTCGTGTGAACACAAGGCTAAATCCACAACTCGCTTCCTACTCGCTCTCAGTCAACGTTCCCCTTCCCTAACTGTGGAATTAGAGTCCCCACCGCACTGAGGAAGCACTGGCTCCGGATACAGCCATTGCTCCAAGGAGAACCCGTGCCAGCTGGGAAGGGTTCAGAACACAGCCTTGTCTTCCTGTGAACACGAATGTGCTGTCACTGAACCTCTCATACTAGTAGTGGGGAAAAGAGGCAGCTGCAGTACTTTGGCCCAAATTACAGAGGATGTCAAATGATAGGCAGTTGTGGCTATGTAATTCTGGTCAGAGCCTCCCACTCCTAATTGCCTGCAGTTTCAAGGGAAACCATTATTTACTCCTTTCAGATGCTGGAGTGCCAGAGCCGGCAGGCGAGCAGAGTTCCAAGGTAGGATTTGCTGGCCTCGCATCCACCTTCCCAGTTACTCCTTTAGCCCTAAACAGGACAGGGCTCTGAACAAGCCTGGAGCCACACTCCCCCCCTTTTATTCTGGCACTTTGCACCTGACAGATCCCCAAGCTCGTGGTCAGAGAGAAAGGGAATATCCCAAACTGGGAGCCTCTGGGCTCCCGGGTCCAACCGCGTTCAGGCACCAGGACGCGGAGGAGTTGGATCCTGAACGCTGAATGATCTGGAACTATGGTGACTGCAAAGTTCAGCTGTGCGTGCGTGGGCCCGTGAGCGCAGGGCGTGGATTCTGCCACCCAGGTCTAAACGTGACCCGGGCGCGGACATCTGCGAGGCGCTTATTTTACCGTGGCGGCCTCCGGCTACCGATCTGCAGTTGCGTCCTTTCTGCCAGTGCCCTTCCCGCCCCGAGGTCACTCGTGCCCCTTCCCCGCCCGGTTCCAAGAGAGGGTCAAGCGCCCTGGGTTGGGGCTGCGGCTCTAAGAGCCTCCGCTCCGTCCCCCTGCGGCTCGCAAGGAGGGGACGCGACAGAAAAGGGTTTTTGTCTCGCTCCAGGAGAGGGCCGGCTGAGGGAGAGGGGCTGCTGGGACAGGGGTTCCCGAGGGTGGCGGGTTAGCCCCGGCCAAGAGCAGCAGCTAGGCCCAGCGCGCGTACGAAGGGGCGGGGGCCGCGTACCGGGCTGTCCCTCCAGGCGCTCCGTACTGGTCCGAGCCCCAGTGCAACGCTAGAAACCGCCACACCCCTCAGCACACGACTTCCTTCCGGGCCGTCGCTTCGATGACGCTATCAGTTCACGCGAGAAGACCACACCCCCGCCCCGCGCTCGCTCTGCGCCCCGCCCTTCGCGCGCCCAGTGGTCGGTGGCCGCAGGTGGCCGCCAGGGATCGCCCGCGATTCGGTCCGTGCGGTCCTGGACTTTGGTCTCGGGTATCCGGCCTGGGGCTGGGGATGAGAGCGGGGAAGGTGGGAGCTCCCCGAGAACGAGCGGCGAGACGCGCGTGGCCGGGAGTGCTGAGACCCAGGGTGTCCCTTTTCAAGGCACTGACTTTGGAGGTTGCACTGGATTTCCCTCCGCAGGAGGCTGAACCTGGTTAGTTTTTTTTTTTTTTAGAGACGAGGTCTCACTCTTTTGCCCAGGCTGGAGTGCAGCGCACTGTCATGGCGCACTGCAGCCTCGAACTCCTGGGCTCAAGCGATCTTCCCACGTCAGCCTCCTGAGTAGCTGGGACCACAGGCGCACGCCACGGCACTTGACAATTTTATTTTTAGCAGAGACAGGGCCTCGTAAGTCTGGTCTCAAACTCCGGCTTCAAGCAGTCCTTCTGCCTCGGCCTCCCAAAGTGCTGGGAGCTGCCACGCCTGCCTTTTTTGTTTTGTTTTTCCCCCTTGATCAGGTACTAGCAAGTTGCAACTGTTCTTTTTCCTATAGCACAGCTGAAACAATCTTTACCATGTGCAGATTAGCATCATTACATCACTAATTAATAATTCCTACCTTGAATTGTCCTTTATATTTTTCTGGGAGCTTTGGCCCTTGTGATCCTGCAATACCACAAAATATATTAACAAGAAATTAGTATCCTAATTTTAATGAACGGAATCTAAGAAGTTCAGCGAGGTTCAGGAGTAAAAACAGCCAAGGAGGCTGGGCGCGGTGGCTCACGCCTGTAATCTCAACACTTTGGGAGGCCGCGGTGGGCAGATCACCTGAGGTCAAGACTTGAAGACCAGCCTGGCTAACATGGCGAAATCCCCTCTTCTACTAAAAATACAAAAATTAACCGGGCGTGGTGGCGGGCGCCTGTAGTTCCAGCTACTAAGGAGGCTGAGGCAGGAGAATCGCTAGCACCCGGGAGGTGGAGGTTGTAGTCTGCCGAGATGGTGCCATTGTAGTGTAGCCTGGGCAATAAGAGCAAAACTCCTCAAAAACAAAAAAACAGCCAAGGAAAGCTTCCTTTGTGTTTCCTTAATATCTTGAGTTTACTGCCTTTGTAACCCCTGCCACAGTGCACAGGGGCTTGTGCATTTCATCGTCTTTATGGATAAACTACATTCCCTGGAGAGCAGAGACTGACTTCCCTTCTGCACCACCCCCCGGCCCCCCGCACCCCGCCGGGCTTAGGTACACAGTAAATGCAGACCGAAGGCAACGTGGGATCAGGCCTGGAATCCAGACTTTGCGTCTCCTAGTCTAAGGGCCTCACGTTGTCCTCAACCTGCCCTATTAACTAGCATTACATTGGGGCATTTCTAATTCAGCCACTGAAGTTATTAATATTTTGTTTGCAGGAGAGAAAGAGGCCGCTTAATTATAGCCTTCAGTAAATGAAAAACTTTTACACCGGGAAGATGGCAAGCTGATGGTGTTAGACAGATTTAAGACTCAGGAAAAGGGAAGTGTGGTTTTTTTCAGCATGCCTGCTTGCGATTGGCCCGTTTGCCTTTCCTGGGTTTGCTCTGGGTGTTGGGATGTTTCAGCATTACATGGTGAAGCCCGTAAGAGGGTTACATGATGCTGTCTGGGAGCTCTGTGCCCATCTCCATAAATGAAGGCCTTCCCTCTCCCTACTTTGTCCCTGCATCCCCCACCCCAAACAGACACAGCTGGGCATTCTCTTGGTCGATCCTATCGGAACTTGAGTTTTTTCTCTTCAGGTTCAGTGATATAACTCAGCTGGGCGTGCTTAATAAATGTTTATTTAATAGTAGAGTGAGTAAGAAAAATGGAAATATTAGGGTTCATCAACCAAAGAAATAGGGGCTAGCCTGCAGCATCAAGTATTTATATTACTTGTAATTTAAGAATTTCCTTTAACCAACCTCTGGCAACCCCCATCTTCCATCCCCTTCCCATAAGTATGTACTATTATTATGTGTCAATTAGAGATAATAAAAGCACAATACTTTCCTCACATTAAACTTTGGAGTGAATTGTGGGTAGAAGTTTTGGGATTTTGTTCTTAGGAGGCTTTTTACCAGCCTGGGATGGACTTCAGTAGTTGATGATCTAGTACTTCTGAAAACCTTAAGAGACTTGTGATTTTTATGTTACTCAGCAGTGATTTATTTAACAAAAGAGTTTACAATTTCTTCCTTTCTTTCTTTCTCTCTCTCCCTCTCTCCTTCCTTCCTTTCTTCTCTCTCTTTTTTTTTTTTGAGACGGAGTCTCGCTCTGTCACCAGGTTCAAGTGCAGTGTGCGATCTTGGCTCACTGCAACCTCCACCTCCTGAGTTCAAGCAATTCGCTTGCCTCAGTCTCCCAAGTAGCTGGGACTGCAGTCACGCGCCACCACGCCCAGCTACTTTTTGTATTTTTAGTAGAGACGGGGTTTCACCATGTTGGCCAGGTCTTGATCTCTTGACCTTGTGATCTGCCTGCCTCAGTCTCCCCAAATGCTGGGATAACAGGCGTGAGTCACTGCACCCGGCCTCTCTTTCTCTCTCTTTCTTTTCTTTTCTTTCTTTTTCTTTCTCTTTCTTTTTCTTTCTTTCTTTTTCTTTCTTTCTTTCCTCTTTTTCTTTCTTTCTTTCTTCTTTCTTTCTTTCTCTTTCTTTCTTTTCTTTCTTCTTTCTCTCTCTCTCCCCCCGTCCCTCCCTCCCTCCCTCTTCTTTCCTTCCTTTCCTTTCCTTTCCTTTCTTTTCTTTCTTTGTCTTGCTCTGTCACCCAGGTTGGAGTGCAGTGGCATGATCTTGGCTTACTGCAGCCTCCATTTCCCGAATTCAGCCGATTCTCCTACCTCAGCCTCCCGAGTAGCTGGGACTGCAGATGCATGCCATCACAAATGGCTAATTTTTGTATTTTTAGTAGAGATAGGGTTTTATTATGTTGGTCAGGCTGGTCTTGAATTCCTGACCTCAAGTGATCCACGTGGCTCGGGCTCCCAAAGTGCTGGGATTACAGGTGTGAGCCACCACTGCGCCTGGCTAAAATTTTATTTAAAAAAAACCTTGCCGTATAGAGTAGTGATTTAGCTCAGATACTCCACAGTAAGGCTGTCTTGTTTAAATCCTGGACCCTGCCTCTTAGTTCTGTAACCTTGGAAAAATTATCTGTACCTCAGTTTCTTCATCTGTAAAATCAAAGTAATAATAATAATATGAAAGTCATAGGACTATTATGAAAAACACACACAACATTTGGTAAATTTTAAGTGTTCACCAAATGTTAGCTGTAATAGCAAATTCCGTTAATGTGTTCTTATTATTAATGTGACACAGGGCAAGAGAATGATAAACTTTAAGCTGTATGGTATTGAATAGTAACCAAATGAAAGCTTATCAGAAGAAGAGATAAAGACTTCTGAAATTATACCTCAATAGATATTTGTAATACAGAGTTCATAAAGCTTTATTGAATAATGTCTACGTATCAGCCCTGGTGCCTTACTTTTTCTCATTTTATGTAATCTTTAGGTCAGCCCTTTGAGTTCAACTCCATTTTAGGGGAGAAAGTTGAAGCTTAGAGAAATTAAGAGATTGTCTAAGATCATGAAGATGATAAATTGCAAAGGCAGAGTTCAAATGATCCCGTCTCTTTTTTTTTTTATAGTGAATGAGTTAGAAAATGATTCAGTTTCACACACACACACACATATGCACACCACATTTATTTTACATGTAACTTTTCAGAAATGTAGATCAGTGGTCAGAAATTATGAAACTTTTTAAGTTAAATTGAACCAGTTTATTTTGCAGTTTTAGGTTGAAGCAGGTTAAAAAATACTCTCACCCAGCAATCCACAATGTTCTATTCTATTGCTGTTTTTTGGGTCCTCTGATCAAGAAAATTGTTAGTGAGAGTGCCATTTCAAAGAGAGAAGAGACCCCCCTTCTTCCACAATTAGAGTTTTTAAAGTCAATTTCACAAGTAGACTTTTTAAGTCAATAACCAGGTTAACTCCAAAGGATTCAGGCAACTCTTAAAATCTGTCACTTCAGTTCAGTTCAGTATCACAAGAGTGGAAGTTGCTGGAAAAAGTTTCTGCTTGATTTAAAGTTTATCTTTTTTACTTTAGGCTCTAAAACAGAGATTAGAAAACATCTTTTAGAATGTTTGATTCTAGTAAGATTTTAGTGAGCTTAGGAGAAGAGGAATGAACTGTATCCCTAATTATTAAGGGGGCTCAGAAATTTTTCCTTTTTTTTTTTTCAATTGCAAAAATCAGGATTGGTGACTTCCAAGAACAAAAGCATAGTTGCTTGGGGCTAATGATGTTTCTTCAAGGCAATTGAGTAAAGGGATCAAAGAGCCATCAGGAAAAAAAATTGAGCTGAAAGTCAGCTAGAAGGCACCTAAAGGTCATTTTGTGATTACATGTTTTTACAGCCTTATTGAGATATAATTGACATGTAATAAACTGTTCATAAAGTCTACAATTTACGTGTTGATTTTCAAACACCTGTGAAGCCATTACCACAATCAAGATAATGAATACATGCATCATACCTCCAAATTTCCCCATGTCTTTTTGCAGTCTTTCCCTCTTACCCCTCTTTGGGATACCCCTTTTTCGATTCTCAAAAGACCACTGATCTGTTTTTGCCACTAGTGTGTATTTTGTAGAATTTTATATGAATGGAATCATATAGTATGTACTCTTTTTGAGGGGAGGGTCTGGCTGTTTTGAAAAACCAGAATAATTATTTTGAGATTCATCCATGTTGTTGAATCTATCAAGAGTTCTTTCCTTTTTATTGCTATGTAGTGTTTCATTGTATAGCTATACAATTGTTTATCCACTCATCTCTTGATGGACAGATAGGTTATTGCCTATGATTTTAATCCAACCCATTTCTTTTACTTGTAGAGAAGTCCAAGCAGAAGAAGTCTCTAGAAAGGTGCTTGGCTAAGGTCCCTACTGCATTTGGGGGTGATGAAGAGGAGCCTGTGACCCTGAGATTGTGTTCCAACAAGCCTGGCAGTTGCATTTTGGCTTGGCCTCGTTTGCCTGGGATGATCTTTCCTTTAACCCTCCCACTCTGAATTTATAGTACCATTAGGAATTTAAAAAAAATGATTGTGTGAAATTTTATCTGCATATATTTATCTGCACATCTCTCTATATCATTGATAGACTTCTTTTTTGCTGTACATAAGAGATACCTTATATACTGGGATGTGAGTCTCAGAGGATAAAGTAGCCCATGTTTATTCTAGGCCAATCTTTCTTCACCTGATTTCTTAATCTCATCCTCCTCTCTCCTCAGGGACCTAGAGCCTTTAATTATCTCCTTTCTACCAGTTCTTTAGCCACAGCCTATAATCTTGTGCAATTTCTCCACGCCCTTCCCTCTAAGCCTCTCCGTTGATCCTGTGTAAGCCTCTAGTTCTTACCTGATTTGTCTCCTTCCCTTTGAGCAAAGTTTCTTGAAAAAGTAGCCTGCACTTGATGGCATTACTTCCTCACTCTCCATTCCCTTGTTCTTAACCCTTCAGTTCCTTTCTCTGATGCATGTGGTGCTGTTGATTGGTCCCCTGAATGCTTAGACCCCTCATCCCTTGGCCTCTGTGAATTACTCTCTCCCTCCTGGGTTTCTGTCTACTTGTCCGAATGTTCCTATTTTTAATCTCTACCACAAGCTCATCCTCAACTCTTCCTCAGAACTCTGTCTTTGACCTACTACTCTTCTTTATTTTTTTGAGGTGGAGTTTTGCTCTTGTCGCCCAGGCTGGAGTGCAGTGGTGCGATCTCGGCTCATTGCAGTCTCCACCTCTTGGGTTCAAGCGATTCTCCGGCTTTAGCCTTCCAAGTAGCTGGGATTACAGGCGCCCACCACCATGCCCAGCTAACTTTTGTAATTTTAGTAGAGATCGGGTTTTGCCATGTTGACCAGGCTGGTCTTGAACGCCTGACCTCAAGTGATCCACCCGCCTTGGCTTCCCAAAGTGTTGGGATTACAGGCGCGAGCCACCGTGCCCGGCCCCTACTGCTCTTCTTTCTCTGTCTTCTCTTTCTGGAAGGCCTCTTATGTTCTCCATATTCTAATTATGGGGTTGCTGGTGAGGCTCCTAAATGTGTGTTAATAACCATGAGCATACCATTTCTTTGGATTTTGGACAGGGAGAAACCGGTCATCTCTAAAACAGAACTCATAGTTCCCTTCAAACATCCTCCTCCCACTTAAGATTTCACCATTCACTCAACCATCCAGGGTAGACACTCAGCCACTGACTTTAATCTGTCCCATCCATCCTAATTATTCCTTGACCCCATACTTCCCTCTCCAGGCAGTTCAGGGCTTTATCACCTGGATTATTGTGATAACCTAATGTTAGCTATCTCTTCGCCCCAACCTTGCCATTCACCCTTAAATTACTGTATTGGCCACAGTGTACCCCATGTGTTCTTTGATGTATACCTTTTCTGCTTAAAAACACCATAATATGTTTCCTACTGAAAAAATTCAAATCCTCTTAACTTTTCATATAAGATCTTTAATGATGTTATCCCCTACCTATACCTGCAGATTTTAGATCTTATTCTGTAGTTTTTCATATTTTTCTAGACCAGCTCTTACTCATCTTTCTTTTCTTCTTCTTTTTTTTTCTCTGTCACAGGCCAGGCTGGAGTGCAGTAGTGCAATCTCAGCTCATTGCAACCTCCGCCTCCTGGGTTCAAGAGATTCTCCTGCCTCAGCCACCCCAAGTAGCTGGGATTACAGGCGCACGCTACCATGCCTGCTTAATTTTTGTATTTTTAGTAGAGACAGGGTTTCACCATGTTAGCCAGGCTGGTCTTGAACTCATGACCTCAAGTGATCCACCTGCCTAGGCCTCCCAAAGTGCTGGGATTACAGACGTGAGCCACTGTGCTGCCCGGCCTTATTCATCTTTCAAGACCCTTTTAGATATTTCTTCTGTGTGTCCACAATATCCTGTGCATTCTTGTCATATGGTACTCATTATAATACACTGAAACATTCTAGTTCTTGTCTGTGCTTCTCCAAAGACTGTAAGATCCATGAGGGCAGGAGCTTCGTCTGTTCATCTTTGTATTCATCCCACCCCTCTGAGGGTCTAACATAATTCCTGGCACACAATAAGCATTCAGTAAGTGTTTGTCAACTACAATAATAAACATCCTGTAACCTGCTAAAATGTAAACGCACTGTCAGTTACACCAGGTCATTGAATCCTCATAGGAATCCATGAGAGTAATATCCCCACAAGCCCACTTCACAGATAAGGACACACGGGGGAGTGGGCTTCAGCAATTCCTCAAGGTCACAGGCAGATCAACTGATTGGAAATCCAATATTTTTTCCCCTTACCTTTGTGAATTTGGAAAATGTCAAGGTGTCAGGACAGAGATTTTTTTGACTCTATAAACATGTATTGAAACAACTATTATCTATGAGCCACAATCCTAAGTATGAAAGCAATGAAGGAGAGTGGAGGAGACCACTTATGCCTGGTAAGGTTCTAGACACTCAGTCTTTCTCCCTTCCTTCCCTTCCTTTCCTTTCCTTTCCCTTCCCTCCCTTCCTTCCTCCCTCCCTCCCTTCCTTCCTTCCTTCCTTCCTCCCTCCCTCCCTTTCCTTTATTTTATTCTATTTTATTTACTTAGTTGTGAGACAGGGTCTCACTCTTTCACTCAGGCTGGCATGCAGTGACACAATCATAGCTCACTGCAGCCTCGAACTCCTGGGCTCAAGTGATCCTCCTGTCTCAGCCTCCTGAGTAGCTAGGCTACAGGTGCACACCACCATGCCTGGTTTATTTTTGTAGCGATGATGTCTCACTGTGTTGCCCAGGGCAGGTCTCACACTCCTGGTCTCGAGCAATCCTCCTGGCTTGGCCTTCAAAAGTGCTGGGGTCACAGGCGTGAGCCACCATGCCTGGCCCTTCCTTCTTTTTTTTCATTCTTTCTTTTTCTCTTTCTCTTCTCTTTTTTCCATGATGTGGGGTAGGGGGGCTGCCTTGTGCATTGTAGGTTGTTTAGCAGATTCTCTGACCTCTATCCCTAGATGCTGGTAGCAACACCCCCACCTCATTGTGATAACCAAATGTCTTCAGACATTGCCATATGTCCCCAGTTGTGTGTGCATGAGACAAATTTGCCCCCAGCTGAGAACCACTGTGGTGTGGATAGACTTAAAAAGGAGGGAATTGGCGGCTGAGGTGGGCAGATCATGAGGTCAAGATATCAAGACCATCCTGGCCAACATGAGGAAACCCCATCTCTACTAAAAATACAAAAATTAGCTGGGCATGGTGGTGCACGCCTCTGGTCCCAGCTACTCAGGAGGCTGAGGCAGGAGAATTGCTTGAACCAGGGAGGCGGAGGTTGCAGTGTGCTGAGATTGCGCCACTGCACTTCAGCCTGGTGACAGAGCAAGACTCAGTCTCAAAAAAAAAAAAAAAAAAAAGAGGGGATGAAGAAGAAGAGGGCAAGCTTTGCCTCCCAAAGCATGGCAGGTGTTGCATGGATGCAGTTCTGTATGGGCTGAGTCGGGGGAGTATGGGAGGGAGAGAAGGAGATGTTAGGAGTGCATCTGCATGGAATCAGAAGCCAGTAGGAGTTCTGGAAGAAGATGGAAAATGAGCGGGTGGTGTTGAAGGGTGGGGTCCTAGAGAATCCATGAGAATAGGAACTTTGGCTATGGAATGGGAGAGGAAGAAGTGTGTGTGTGTGTGTGTGTGTATGCATGTGTGCATAATGTAGATCTCAGCTCATACTACTGAACCAAATTCTGAAGAGGAGAGTCACTTGTTCTTTGGAAGACCAGACTTGGGGAGAAGCCAGGCTATAAATCCTGGAGGGGAGGACTTTACTGCCACTTAGAAATCAGGCCCAAAACACCCATAATGTTTGTCAGTCCGCATATAAGTGTTCTTAAGTAAGTGTGCAGGGTGTGGGGGATGAAATATGGCAGGTATTTGATTTAAAAAGCCTGAACAGATTTAATGTCCTGATAAAATGTATTAAATCTTTTAAGGTTTTAATGAATCGAGTATGTGTTCCATAAATCAAGAACTCTGCTAAGCCGTCTCCTGGTTTAATAAGAGTAAACTAGGAAATTGCTCTGAGCAGAAGCAAAATACATTTATATCACACTGAAAAGTAATAGATTTTTAAGCTGAGGGGGTCTTTCTGGGCTTTTTACGCTGTTTGCTTATTACGTTGCTCCAACTGCTTCAAATATTAAACCACAGGCAAACACGTGCTTAACCGTATCAAGATGTGAACTAGCACAAAGGTAAATATCATTTGTAAGAGAGCAGAAAACAAAGCCAGTATTTCCTTACCCATAGACCTAGGACCAGGTTGATTTCTGCACTGACACCTGGCTTTGTGTATCTAGGTGTAAGGTGGTTGGTTGAAAAATCATTATTAACTGTTATTAAACCACCTTTCCCAAGTTCTCTCACTCCTCCATCCTCAGCCCTTAGCACATCTGCCAGATTGAAGCCGTGAGTGTGTGAAATACTTCTTGAGTTTTACAGCTGACTGAGGAAAGGCCTTGTTAAACTTGCTGGCCAGACCGTCCAGAGCAAGTGTTCAGAGCTCCTTCTGTCATCTTAAACCCAAGGGCTATAATGTACCCTTTTGTTCTTTTTCCTTCCTTCCAGTCCCACTGCTCAAGCTCCAGTGGGAATGGGAAGGGGGCTTTTGGGGGAGTGGGTATAACAGATGGGTATCTCTGAGCAGGATGGGGCTTGAAGCCTCACTGCGCAGCTTCCTTGGTGGATGGGCAAGAATCTGGGGTGAGATAGTGGTTCAGGGAGTTGGCGGGAGGTGGTGTTGGAGGAATGAAGGGGGGTGGGGCTTGAACATTCCAGCACACAAAAGCTGGCAGGGCTTGTGAGCTCTGCAGGGGAGGGAGCAGGCCGTAAAGCTCAGTGTGGAGAAGCCTGTCCAACCTCATTAGCTGTCACGGGCAACAATACTGATCTGGCAATAGAGGCGATTCCAAACCTGTTGGTCATTAATCACCCGCCTGACAGTTGCGAATGGAAGTGGAAAAACCTCATCCCCCTCCACCCTTCCCCTCCTCCTGGGCCCAGCTCCGGAGTTTAGAGTTACCTCTTGGTGTATATGTGGTTCGCGGCTGTGTGCTGGGTCCTTCTCCTTCGGCTTTTTAAGAGGGTCATTTTCAGCATGGAGAGGCTACAAGTTGGCCAGAGCCTGGCAGACAGCAATTCTGGGCACAGAGACTGGGGAGCAAGAAAATGAAAGGTAGTGGTTTCCAGAGGGGGGACCTCGGCTGTGACCCCTCTGGGATCCAGGGCTGGGTCTTGGCAGCTCGTGGAGTCAGGGAAGGCTGTCGTCAGTGACCAGGCCTCATCTTTCCACACCCGCCCCCTCGTTCCCTGGCACACCCTTCTCTCCCTCCTTCAGCCACTAGGTGCCAACATATTTTCCTTTATGCTCCTTTTCCCTGCCCTTCCCACCCCACACCCGCCATTCCCAAATAAGCAGATCCTGCTCGTAGGAAAAGTTTTCATCTCAGGTTTTTCCGTCCCACTCTGAAGTTAAGCCCTGTTTCCTTTCTCGGAGGGACTTGGCTTTTCAGCCTCGGCTCTAGCTGTGGCAGTGGGGGAACGGTGATGATTGGTAATAGTAATATTGATATTTCATGTGTGAGAATGGAGTCAGGGCGGTGGGAGGAGAGGCCTGGTCTGCACAGGTGCCTCTGAAATCGACCAACAGGAAGTGCTGCTTAGTTTCTTGGTCTGTCTCTCTACGTTTTCTACATAAAGGAGGGAGGAGAAGTGAGAAGGGGCAGAGGACAGCTATAGACCACACTAGGATGGGGACTCCTGTTACTCAAGTTTCTTTTCTTTTCTTTTTTTTTTTTTAAGATGGAGTCTCACTGTGTCACCCAGGCTGGAGTTCGGTGGCATGATCTCAGCTCAGGCAACCTCTGCCTCCTGGGTTCAAGCGGTTCACCTGCCTCAGCCTCCCAAGTAGCTGGGATTACAGGCACCCACCACCATGCCCAGCTAATTCTGTTGCTCAAGTTTCTTGCACGTTCTTCAGTGCACATGAGCCAGGTTACATTTAAAAGAGAAGATCCAACTTCTGCTCAGTTTTCTAGGATGTGGAGGGAGGAGGGGTATAAGGAATGAGCCAGGAATTCCTGAAAGAGTAACGTCAAGATAATTTACACACTTCCCAGCTCTTCTGCTGGGCAGGCATGAGAGAGTAACCCTGCTTACTGTCAACCAAGGAAGGGGAGAAATTGCAACAAAAATTGTCAAGGGGTCTAAATTAGTCCTCTAGATTTCCCAAACGTTTCTGCGTTCCGTGGGTGCAGATGACCCTTGGCCTCAGCCACGTTTGTTGGTGCCATCTGCTCTCTCCATAGCTTCTTTGACCTCTTGCTACTCATGATAGTTTCAGGCAGAAGATGGACACATCTGTCCATGTTGATCTGTCCAGGCTACCCTGACAAAGGCAAATTCCCATGACAACTCATAGGAACAAAATGGAAGGGAGGGATCGTCACAACTATAGCATTTTAGGCTGGCTCCCCAATTTCTCATATACCCCTTTATCCTTTTTTTTTTTGAGACAGAGTCTTGCCTCTGCCACCCACGCTGGAGTGCAATGGCACAATCTCAGCTCACTGCAACCTTTGCCTCCCAGGTTCAAGCGTTTCTTGTGCCTCAGCCTCTCAAGTAGCTGGGACTACAGGTGTGAGCCACCATGCCTGGCTAATTTTGTATTTTTTAGTAGAGATGGGGTTTCATTATGTTAGCCAGGTTGGTCTAGAACTCCTGGCCTCAAGTGATCCACCCACCGGGGCCTTCCAGAGTGCTGGGATTACAGGCGCGACCCACTGCCCCTGGCCTTGGCACTATTAAGAAGAGAGAAGCAAAAGCTGTGGTTCTTAGCTGAGGAAATGACATGCGTGCACACAGAACAGTTCCATGTAAAGGCCAAATGATCTGAAACAAAACATAGGAGCTACCGGGGCTCAGAGGAGGGCTAGAGTTATCAGGGAAAGTGGTGAGGAGGAAGGGGACTTGGACTGAGCATTGGGGGGTGGGAAACATTTAGGTAAGTGGGCAGGAAAGGTGAGGGACTTCAGGCAGAGGGCCAGTGTGAGCAGATGAGTAGAGACTGGAATGGCAGGGCCTGTGCTGGGGACAAGGAGAGGGTTTGTCCTTGGGTGGGAGGCTCAGCTCAGGTCCTTTCTCCTCCTCCAGCCAGAACTCATTTGTTCCTGCAGCGTCACTGTGAGTTCCACTTAGTCCTGGACCGCTGTACTGTCCAGTCACTTTCATGTGTATGTCTCTAGTTCTTTCAATCAGATATACAGGCAACTGGAAGGCAGGGAGTATACTTTATATAAGTTGGGACTTCTTCAACACGATACAATGCAATTCAAGTTAATTCGATTCAATGCAATCCAATCCAATTCAATTCAACATGTTTTTATTGAGTACCAGCTTTGCACCTGTTCTAGGCTTTTGAGATTCAATTAAACAGACAAAGATACTGGCTTCTCAACCTTAGTTCTCACAGGAGCATACAGACAAAAAGAAATACTATAAATAATATTAGATAAATTGGATAGTATGGTGGAAAGTAGTAAGTACCAGGGAAGAAATGGAAAGAAAGCCAGGGTCCTGGGCTAAGGAGTGAGTGTATATATGCATGTCTGTGTGTTATTAAATGGAAATTATCAAATGAAGGTATTAAGCAGAAGATGTTATGAAAAAGAAGGCACTATTAATAGAGGTATTAAATAGAAAAATCACAGCATGTCTCATGGAGAAGGTGATAATTTACCAAAGACATAAAGGGAATGAGGGAGCTGGCCTAGTGGATTTCTGGAAGAGATGTTTCCAAACAGAGGACAGCAAGAGAATGGCCCTACACAGGAGCATCCTAGTGTGTTTGAGGGATGGCAGGGAGGCCATGTGGCTGGAGCCAGAGCCACTGAAGGCGACAGTGGGGTGGGAGGAGATTGGAGAGGGCGCAGGGAGCTAGGTCTTAGAAGCCATGCTGTGGACTTTGGCCACTCCCCAAGAGAGATGGGAGCCCTCACAGGCTTTGAAACCAATGAGCGACATAATCTGACTTCTTTTTCTAAAAGATCTCTTGGCTGTAGTGTCGAGAATAGGCGATGGGGATTGGGAGGTGGAGAGTGGGATCAGGGTAGAAGATCTGTCATGAGACTGATTTTTACAGACACGGCTGAACCTATGCAACTCAGAGAAAGAAGACCTTCAGCCTATTCATGTTGAAAGGCCACACGAGATTCTCATGTGCTCATTAAGAGCTTCATTATAAGACACACATTATTTAGAGTTTTGACCTGACTGAATAAGCCCGATCATCCAGCTTGTTCACCAGGGTTGTCTTCAAGAGACATTTCCCCTGCTAATCACCACATAAAGATTTGTAATTGTCTATTAAAAATCTGATGGTTTGAAGATGGCTTTCAAAACATTCCCAAGAGTTTTGAACAAGGCAACATATTAGAATGAGTGTATATCCTTCCAAAGGGACATTTTGAATGGGCAATATTTATTTTGATATCTAAGTCCTGCTATGTTTGCTTTAACAATTTTTGTATTTATAGTATCTCTTCTGTGTTCTCTTACTATAGAGTGGAGGGTTGGCATTTGGCACATTACTTAAGGAGAGCCTGGGGAATGGAATTAAGCCTTGGGCATGTTGGTATGTGTTAATTTACAAGGCAGTATTAAAAATTCCATTTGAATTTCCAAATCGAACTAATTTTGAGGGGCCAAACTACTTTTTTCCTTGAGAGAAGTAAGACATATATTTAAAATAGTTTCTTCCCTTCCCGTCCTAGGAAGCAAAGGTAACCCCTTTTCTGTTAAGCTTCTTACAAGTCCATTTAAATGAATGAGCAACCTGGGGGTTATCAGTTGGTCCCCAAGTCAACAAGATTACTGAGCAGCTTCTGTGGGCGTTAGTTACTGAGAGGGGGATTGAAAAAAATAGAGGCCAGGCATGGTGGCTCACGCCTGTAATCCCAGAAGTTTGGGAGGCCAAGGTGGGCAGATCACCTGACGTCAGGAGTTCGAGACCAGCCTGGCCAACATAGTGAAACCCCGTCTTTACTAAAAATACAAAAATTAGCCAGGCATGGTGGGACATGCCTCTAATCCCAGCTACTTGAGAGGCTGAGGCAGGAAAATCGCTTGAACCCGGGAGGAGGAGGTTGCAGAGAACTGAGATGGCCCCACTGCACTCCAGCCTGGGTGATAGAGTGAGATGCTGTCTCAAAAAAAAAAAAAAAAAAAAAAAAAAAAAAGAAAAGTCCGTTTTGCCCTCATGTCATTCCCAATCTGGCAGAAAAAGAACCATGAAAACAAAATGATACTAGAAATTAGAGAAAAGGAGACTCTTGGCCAGGTGTGGTGGCTCATGCCTGTGATCCCAGTACTTTGGGAGGCCAAGGCAGGAGGACTGCTTGAGGCCAGGAGTTTGAGACCAGCTTGGGCAACATGGCAAAACCCAATTTCTCCAAAAATTCCAAAAAATTAGCTGGGCATGGCGGCACATGCCTGTAGTCCCAGCTACTCAGGAGGCTGAAGTGGGAGGATTGCTTGAGCCCAGGAGGTTGAGGCTGCAGTGAGCTGTGATTGCACCACTGCACTCCAACCTGGGGGACAGAGCAAGACTGTCTCAAAAAAATAAACAAAACTAGAAAAGGAGATGCCTAATTCCTATGTGTTTCATATATGTGTGTAGTTTTTAACCTTTTCAATGTTTTATAACATCCATGATCTCATTTCATTTAGGCCTAATGGTAATTCTATGAAATAAAGTCACAGAGAGTCACAGCTGCAAAGGACCTCAGAGATTATCCATTTCATCCAATCCGTTGATTCTACATGGAAGAAACTAAGGCACGGATATGGGAAGTGCTTTGTCATGGTCACACAGGAAGCAGAGGAGCTAGAACAGGAACCTGGGGCCCTTGGTTCCATTCTACATTCTTTCCTACACTTTCAGAATGGTGAGGGCTATAGGATTGAGGCTCCAGGAGTATTTAATGAAGCCAGTGGGAGGCCAGGCGGGATGAGGTGATGGTTCAGGATGAGGATTTGGGCTTGGGTCACTGCAGGGACATCCTGAGGCCCAGAGTCACAAGGGGACACATTAGCTTTTTTTTTTTTTAATTTTTGAGATGGAGTCTTGCTGTGTCATCAGGCTGAAGTGCAGTGGCATGATCATGGCTCACTGCAACCTCCGCTTCCTGGGTTCAAGTGATTCTCCTGCCTCAGCCTCCTGAGTAGCTGGGACTATAGGTGCCCGCCACCATTCCTGGCTAGTTTTTTATGTTTTTAGTAGAAATGAGGTTTCACCATGTTGGGCAGCGTGGTCTCGATCTA